>PVJD01006809.1:0-92930 GCA_004026545.1 Mormoops blainvillei
GATCTCCCTGCCGGGAAGCTCTCCCTCTGGACTCAGGCCTCCTTCCCTCCTCCAGATTTTCTGGGCAGCGATCACTTTCCCAACCACCCACCTCCCTCCCCTGGGGGCTTGGAGGTCACCTTCCCCCAGGCTGTGGTAGGTGCCCCCACCATAATTTGTGACATTCCGCAGAGCAGTGCCCGCCCCCCGTTCGCCTGTCCTGGTCTCTGCTGTGTCCCCAGAGGCCAACTAATCCGTGTCGAATGAATGAATTTCTCTAGGCAGACACTTGGCCTCATTCACGTCAAGTCTTCACGGCCCGGGCTCGCTCCTTGCTGTGTGTGTTGGGGTGGAGGGGCTCTGGAGCACCCGGGACCGATTCAAGGGGGGCGGCGGGGTGACCTCCCGCTTCTGGCCTGGAAAGCGATGAGGCAAGGGGTAGCCCCTCGGCCGCCTCGGCTCGGTGCTCACGGGGCCGAGGTTCCGCGGGCGCAGGCCCGGTGGGGCGGGTGCGGGGCGGGAGGTGGCGCCGGGCGCTGAGTGGCGGCTCCGGGTCCACCCCTGGCGCGCTGGTGCGGGCGGGAGGCGGGAGGCGGGAGGCGGGGAGCGCAGGGGCGGCGGCGCAGGGAGCGCAGCAGCGAGCATGTGCCGCGGAGCCCAGTAACCAGGGACGACCGGGCAACACCGCGGCCGCGCCGGCGCCTAGCCCAGCGCAGCTCGCGCCGCGGCGCTCAGAGAGGGCGGCGGCCGACGGCCGGGCCTGCCCAGCGCCTGCCCAGCGCCTGCCCCGCGTCCCGGGCCCCGCGCCGCGCCCAGGGCGGCCGAGGCGCCGCCAGCCGCGCAGCGCAGCGCAGCGCGCCGGAGCCCCGCGCCCGGGCCGCGCGGGCACGGCGCAGACAAAGGCGCGGCCGGGGCCCGGCCCAGCCCGGCCCGCCGGCCTCCGCGCGCCCCGCCCCGGCCGCCCCGGCCCGCGCCCGCCGAGCCGCTCCTGCTGGGCGTCCCGCCGGGGTCCGGCCCGGGGGCAGGGGCCGCGGCCGCCGAGGATGGGGAAATCCAACAGCAAGTTGAAGCCCGAAGTTGTGGAGGAGCTGACCAGAAAAACCTACTGTGAGTGCGCGCCCGGGACCCCCGCCCAGCGCCCCCAGCCCCCTCCCCCCACGCCCCGTCTCCCCCAAACCCTTCGTCCCTGCTCGGGTCTGCTCTCCACGCCGGCAACGCCGCAACCCTCCCTCAGTCATTCCCTGCCCTGCCTTTGCCCGGGACGCTCGGAAGCCCCACGCTGCGGCCCCAACCGCACACCTAGCCCTTTTGTTCTAGGGCATCCAGCCCCCCACGCCCGGGCGTGTGTCACGTGTCAGGGTGCGCGGGGCCACCTCCTGGCCGGGAGGGAAAGCCCCAACCCACCCGCAGCCCCCTCTCTGCAGCTGTCGGAAAGGGCAGGGGTGTGCATGGGCCGGGGGCGGTGGTCCCGGCAGGGGGCGCCCAGTTGCGAGGTGGTTCCGCCGAACCGACTGGCACAAGCGTGGCGGGGCGGGTGATTCATGCATCACGATGCCACTGCTGCTGTCGCCGCTGCTGCCGCGAGGTTGGCCTGTCGCCCCCTCCCTGGCCCCGATCGTGTGTGTGTGTGTGGGGGGGGGGTGGCGAGACTAGTCAGAGACTCGTGGCAGTGGGGGTGGCCAAGGGTCCCGGTCACCCTGTTGTATTCACAGCTGACTTCTCTGGCTCCATGTCACTCTCCCCCCATTCTGTCTCTATGTGCCAAATTGGGAAATGGGTTTAATACAGCCGACGGCAATCTGGTCGACCTCATCATTTAACCCTCTGGGGGACCTCCCTAAGAGGAGGGTCTGTCAATATCAGACTTTTCTAGATTTGTCCCAGTGCACCTCCCCACGTCTCAACTCCACAGCCCCCTTGCACCTCCAGGCTCTCCATACCACGCTTCCCTCTTCCCCGCAGCTTCTTGGGAGATGCTCCGGCAGGCTAGGGGGTTGGTGGCCCTGGGTCCTGACCCACCCGTTTTTCTTTCGGGGATGGCACGAAGGACAGCGCATCCTCTGGCAGGGCCTCTGCCTGTCTGTATGACTTGGAAGGGGGCCGTGGCTCGGGTCGGAATTCAGAGCCCAGCCCAGCCCCTCCGCACCCTCGCTGGGGCAACCGACTGACTGCCAGCCCCGTGCGCTGATGGAGGCTTGGCAGGCAGGTTCTAATGGTGCATTGCACAACCCTTGCTCCCCGCCCCCTCTACGCACACACACTTGCTGGGTCTTCTGGGCACATTCGCGGGCGTGTGCAAGCCCAAGCCTCAGCCCCGTGCCCCTCGCCCCCATGTGCTGGGAACAAAGGGGGCTCTCCTGAGTGGGCGCTGGTCTGCGGGGAGGTCCTGGCCCTTCCCCCGTGGAATTCTGCAGCACGGGGCTCGCCACCCTGGGAGCCGCTCCTGCACCAGGTGAAGCCCCGAGTGAGGACCGGGGGCTCCTTCCTCGCTGCTTTTACCCTCTCTCCAAAGTGGGTGGGTGGGCCCTCCCTGTTCGGCTGCTGTTTTGTGAGATCTGCTGGGCCTTCCCTCAGGCTCCGTCCCGATGTGGCCCATAGCTGTCAGTAGGCAGGCTGCAGGTGGGACTCCGGGCTCCTGTGCCCAGGGATGGCTCTGCGGGAGATGCAGGCTTGGGCTGCATCGGCGAGGGTGGGGGGCAGTGCGGGGGGCTCCGTCATGGTAGAGCAGGGCAGCTGCCTGGGAGCTGAATGAAGCCAGGCTTCCCGCTAATTGGTCACGTTCCGTGCTGCGCCCTTTGCGTTGTCAGCCCGCTGAATCCTCGCAGCAGCCCTGGGCATGAGGAGTGCTGTACTGTCCTACTTACGGACGGGGAAACTAAGGCTCGGACAGGTGAACGGCATGCCCAAGGTCCCCCGGCCAGTCACTAGGCGGTATCAGGACGTGAACTCCAGGTCTGTCTGTCTCCAAAGTTACGTCTCAGTGGTCACACGGAGAAGTCGGGAGTGGGGCTTCTCTTCTGTGTGTCCCTTTTTGGTCTCTGCTCTGAGCCATGGTGGTGGCTTCTGGATGGGAAGGGGCCTTGGCCATCATTTGATCCACCCCGTCTCTCTAGGCAGGTCTGTCAACTTTAGGAGAAGTTGAGTCAACAAGGCCCTGTTAGGCACTGGCTGGCGGTGCTGGGCTGGGCTATTTTTAAAGGCCTTTGGAGACATGGAACGGTTTCTATCAAGGAGCGAGTTAGCCGGGTTCTTTTCCTAGAGCCCTTATTAGGGGTGGCGGGGTGGTGAGTTCTTTGCCGCCTGTGTGTCCCTTGCTGATGCCAGCTCCTTGGTGCAGGCCCTTGTCTGTTTGGTTGTGTTGGCACCAGCTAGGTCCACAGGTATTGGCTGAATGAGGTCTCCCAGCCGGAAGAGCAGAGACAGCCTCCAGCTTGTTCTAAGGCCCCCGGTGGGCTTCCTTCCGGTGGGGAGTGGAGCCCTCCGCTCCTTGTTCAGGGGACTGTGTGGGGGTGGGGGGTCAGGGGAGGAGCATGTTGGAAGGAGTCTCGAATGTCAGAACCCCTCGGAAAGATCGTTAAATGCCAAGGTGCCAGGATTGGGTGGCCCTCCCAGACTTCAGACTCTTCAGATCTGGGCCCAGGAGTTTGCACCGCTGACAAGTGTTTGACCGTCCTGTATGTCTTGGCTCCCAGGAGCCCCAGTGGAAGACCCACAACTGGTTCCGGGGGTCCTAGCTCAGGTAAACATCACCTGGTGCCCAAGGCCACCCCGGGCACAGCACAGCTGGCTACAGAGTCACTCGGGGCCCAGAAGGGAGCCTGGAGGGCGTCACCTGACTCAGTCCTGGCCACCATCCTCAGTGGTGACCCTCCTGCTTCCTGGAAAGACTGTTCCGCTGGCCTGTGTGTGTGTGAGGGAGCAGGGGACGGTCTAAACGCTCCAGCTGTGTGGCCCTTGCTGGGCACACCTGGATGCAGCTTGGCTCAGCCCTTTGTCTTTCGGGCTTACCGCTGTGGAGAATATTTTTTTCCTCCTCTGAAGATAAGACGTTGTAAGTTGTCAGTGCCTCGTAACCCAGTCCTGCCCCTTCCTGGCACGGTTCACATCCAGGAGCAACAGGAGGTTCCAGAGACGTGGGGCCCCCGCCCAGCCGGGATTCAGAGCAGCAGTCGGTGTGGCCCAAAGCCTGCTCCTTTTGAGGTCTGGCCGACTTTCTCCCAACCTGTTGGCGAGACTGTTGTCATCCCTGTGCGCCCGGACTGTGGAACAGGCCAGCCTCTCACTTAACTGAGCCTCGCTTTCCTCATCTGCAGAGTGGGTGCGCGCACGGGGCCGACTCCTAGGGGGTGTAAGTGTCAACAGGATGATTTGCGGGCAGCCTCCTACGTGGCAGATGGTCAGGAGCCATCTGTACCGCGTGACAAGCACTTGTCAAGGGTGTGAGGAGGCACGTTAGTGATCATTATTAATATTGTCTTTTCGATGACACAATTCTGCTTCATCTTGAACTGGCCTTCAGTGTAGCTTGTGGACAGAGCTCACCCGTCCGCGGGGCGCCTTCCCCCGGCCCTGGTCTTGGTGCCGGGCACGCACAGAAAGCCGAGCTCTTCAGTTTGCCCGGATCTTAGCGGGATCCTGTTTTGTCTGCCGCAGTGCCCCCCCGCCCAGGCAGTTGTTAATTTTTAGCCTGCCCTGACCTGCCTTTCATTGAAAGCCCATTCTGTGCCAGGCATGGAGATAGAGACGCGACAAGAGAGATGACCTTCCTGCCCTCAGGTGGAAACCAGCCAGGTAGACCGGAAAACCGAGCTGGAGGGCTCGAGCCGTTTGCCGCTGCCCGAGCCGCACCTGTTTCAAGGCCGCTGGGCCCCAGCCAGCCTCCGCGACAGACAGAAACCTCCGCCCACCTTTTCTTCCCCATCGTCCCCCCGCGGTGCTCCTGGTGCACCTTAGGGACCCTCTGTCCAGGACTCCGAGTTGGTCGCCTCCTCCTCATTGCTCTTGGACGGCCCAGGCTCTACCTTGACCTTGTCTGCCAGCCTTGAGTCTCTTTGGCCTTTTTCCTGATGCCCAGAATGATGCCCAGCACGCACGGCTTGCAGAGGTGACGAGCACCGTCCTTAGTTGGCAGCCGAGGCCTCTGTACCATGGAGCAGAGAAGGGGAGCCCCGCTGGGGGTTGCTCGTTGAACTCCAGGGCCTCTCAGGCTTCCGGAAGGGTCCCATGAAGGTCCCTCCTGCAGGACAAGGAATATTCTCTGGTCATTGTTCTCTTCACCCGGCTCTGCTCCATCGGAGGGGGCGAGACATTGCCTTAGTGGGAGGCGGAATCGGGCACCCATCTTGGGACAAATGATGGAGCTGGCGTGTGGAAGGCCCCACTGCGGGGTGTTTCTCCCTGCCCCGCCCCCCGCCCCCCGCCGAGGTCGGCCTCTTTTTTTCCAGCTTGTTGGAGAGGCTGGTGAGCCAGGGGTAAGGCACCCAGGAGAGGGAAGGCCCCGGGGGAGGGGGGTGGTGCCTGCACTCTGCACGCCTCCTGCGTGCAGGGGGTGAGACAGGGAAGCCTGCTTCCTGTCTCCAGGAGGCTAAACAGAGCAGCAGCAAGAGGAACTGGGGTTAGACTCTAACACTAAGTTGGGCAGGAAACATCAAGTCTGTTGTCAGGAAAGAACTCGATATCCTGGAGAATGGGGCTGGGCCCTACTCAGGCCCTGGGACCTTGGGCAGGTCGCTTACCCTCTCTGAGCACGATTTCGCTCATCTGCAATCTCTGCTCATGCGACTCCGGGGATCTAGCCCTTTCCTTGGGTGAGCCCCATCTCACGGAGTTTCACTCTCCTTTTCTGCAAACTGGGGGCAGGGCGGCATCAGGGTGGCCCCAAAGATGGGGAGGGTTTGGGGCATGTGAAAGCTTCAACATAGTGCCTGGTTTGGAGGGGACCCTTTAACCTCTCCTGGTGGCAGCTGGTTTTAGGATGCAGGTCCTCTGCCCTCCAGAGCAGAATGGGCTAAGTGGGTCTGCGTCCTGACCCCTTGTTGAGAGAAGCAGAGGAGACCCAGAGAGGGCAGGAACTCACCGGGGTCACGCCGGGGTTACAGAGCCAACTCACGCCTGTTCTGGATCTTTCTGCCTCATCCAGCTCCACGTTACACGTGATCTGGCCCCTTCGCCCCCACCCCTGCCCCAGAGAGTTCTGGCATCTTGCATCTCGCAGTGTCAGGTAAAAACACTTTCTTCTTGGGACCCGACCCCACTTCCTCTGCTCCCGAGGCCAGACCCGAGCCCCTCTGGGGCAGGCTGTGGGCAGTGGGAGAGGCGGTTGGCCCCGGGGCCAGGCTCACGTCACCCCCCCACCAAGGGTCCCATAGGAGAGGATTTGGACATTTTTCGAGATGGCGGGACACAGGTGGAGGTGGTGGAGACCTGTTAGATTGGGGTTTGGAGGTCGTTTTTGCCTATAGTCCAAAGAATGGATTGGAGGAGAGGGCTGTAATGAAGGCCGGGGGATTATAGTGTCAGTGGGGATGGGATCAAGGATAGATTTTGAATATATTTAGGAGGAAGAAGAAACAGGACTTGATAGATGGTTTTCATTATCTTGTACATCTGGGATTATATACTTCTTATTTCCCAACTTATTAAAACCTGACCATTGTAGGTGTTTGCCTCTACTGTCAACCATTCTTCCAAGAAGTTATTTCTGAATGGTGCATCACAGGAATGCAACGTTTCATGGAATTCCCTGCCATTGGATAGCATATTGCTTCGATAATATAAGCAGTGTTGGGACAAGCACCTTTGTACATGTCTCATAAAGATAAATTCCCCAAAAGGAGCTCACGGAGTTAAAGGCTGGGGACACCTTAAAGTGCCGTTCGTCGAAACATTTAAATTGCTCTCCACAGAGTATGTTCCCATTTATATTTTCTGTGAAAGTGGACGAGCTGCCCGTGTCCCTGCATCCTTGCCAGCACTGAGTATTATTGTTTTTCCTCATCGCTGCCAACTTTACGGGGAAAGAAAGAGTAGCTCACTGTTTCAACGTCCATTTCCTTGATTACTGCTACATAGAGTCCTAGAATCTTTGAGCTAGAGGAGACTTGGGGGCCATGTAGCCCAACGCCCGTGATTTACAAATGGACGGATCGAGTACCAGAGAGGTGAAGTCTCTCTCCCAAGTCACATGGCAGATGTGAGGCAGGAACCGAGGACTGTGTCCCCTGTCGGGGCGCCCCCACTGTGCCACTGGGGCCCAGGTCGGATTGTCTGCTTTCTTCATTGAAGTTTTTTCTGGTGTGGTTCATCTTGTCCTACACACCTCTTACTGTCAGCTTGAAACAAAAACAAAAACAGATGGTTCCTTTTACTATCATTGCAAGACGCAACACTTTGCATACCCTGGGCGTGGTCTCTTTACCAGGGCAGAGACGCATAAATTGGCGTGTCAGGTTCCCAGGTCACTTGAAATTGGGGTCAGATTCCCCGCCAGGGACAGGAGAGCAGTGCCGAGGGCTTGAAGGCCAGCTTGTCATTTCCCGGCTGTGTGACTCTGGCAAGTCGCCCCTCTCCCCAACCCCGAGCTCTGGGTGCCTCGTGTGTGAGGTGGGGACAGACAACAGTGCTTTTCCTGCAGGTGGACACAGGGACTGACATGTAGTCAGTGCTCAGCAAATGCTCCTACAGGGAAGGGGCTGCTTGGCCTTTGGAGTGGGGAGACAGTGATCTGTGGCCCTGGGTGGTCACGGGGCGAGCTGTCACAGGTCCTCAGCGGCATTGGCAGTGAGTAGCAGCCGCGGACAGCCTCTGTGCCTGGTCTGGCCGGCTGATGGCTGCACCAGTCCACGCTGGCCCTGGCTCACGCGGTCGGGACGGAGGACCCACTCTGGTGTGCCGGGTTTTGGGGTCCTGCATAGATGGGGGTTCGGAGGGCTGGAAAGGCACCCCCCTGGGCTTTACTCCTAGACCCAGTGCGGCCTGGATAGTGATTGTCGGGCCACCGGCGCCCCCGTGACCCGACGGTGAGACTTGCGTGGGGAAGCTGCACCTGGGCCCCCAGACAGAGCGTGCTTGGGTTCTGACGTCTGGTGACCGGGCTCTGGGGCTGCCACAGCCCCAGCAACAGTCCTCAGTGCCTTTGAGTGTCGGTTTCCTCATCTGCAAGCCAGGACTGGTAATACCTCTGTAGCGAGGCTGTTCTGTGTGAGGTGAGGGCCGGTGGAGACTGAGTTGGGTGCCTTATGCCGGGGACTCCCCTTGGCTCATCTGTGGTGATGGGGGATCTGTCGTCATCAAGGCCTACGTACCTGTCACCATGGTGAGAATCCGCCATTAAGCACCCTCGTGTGATCCAGCCTCAGCTCGGCTCTCACATGTGTTCATCCCCGACTGTGCCCAGGAGCCCTGGGTGGTTCCCGTTTTACAGATGAGGACACGGAGGTTCAGAGAGGACCAGAGCTGGCCCAAGGCCACGCATCTGGGGAGTGGTGCAGCTGGAGTTTAACCCTGGGTGGTGGCGAGGGGCCCCCTGTGGGGGGGTGGCTCCGAGAAGCCACCGTGGCAGTGTGCGGGTGACCGTGAGTGTGGGCGCCTGGGGTGGATGGGCGGGTGGGGCGGGTGCTGCGAGTCATGTGCGAGCCCTGGTTCCCGTGGGCATGCTCGGAGTGTGAGGGACGGGGTCGCAGCATGTGTCAGGAGTGGGTGAGCTGGCACGACTGTGCCCGCGCATGCGCACCGTGTGTGTGGCTCTGTGTGAATGTAGACGTGCATGACGGGGGTGGCGGGGCACTTGGGTGGGAGGCACAGGCGGACCGCGAGGCCGGATCAAAAGCTGATTGCTCAGCTGCCTGCTCTGGGGCCGGACCATGCGGCCGTCATTGCCGCCCTGGCCACGGTGGCCTTCGGGCAGTGGGGAGATGGCGTGGGGAGCCATGACCGTAATGATGACGCCCATTCGCCAGGCGGGTCCTCGGTGCCGGGAGTGCTGAGTGCAGGTTTCCCCCCACTTTGTGGTCTTACCACAACCCTGGGAGGAGGGACGACACGCCTCCTTCACAGGTGAAAAAAAGGGGACCCAGGCAGGTTCAGGGACATGCCCAAGGCCTCCCAGCCAGGGGCCAAGGTGGGGCTTAGGCTCAGATTTTCATCCGGGCATAGCCACGCTCGCCCTACCACGCACCCACCTCCCACAATCTCCATGAACCATGGAACCTTAGAGCTGCCGCAGAAGGTGGTGAGTACCCCGTCCTGGGAGGCATTCAAGCAGCTACTGGAATAGCAGGCACTGGCCCGGCATCATGGATTCCTGGCAGGATGTGGGGTTGGACAGTAGGTGGGGACCTTCTAGCTGTGAACACACAGCCCTACAGGTCCCGAATGCTCTGATTCCTGTAGGGATTTCAGGGCAGCCTTGGCTTGGCTTCCTCTGGGGAGGAGGCCCAGCTGAGGCCTGTGGGAAGGTGGCAGAAGTGTGGCGAGAGGTAGGAGTGTGTAGCGGGCGGCTGCCCGGTACTCGGGCTTCTGAGGCTTCTCAGCCTCTGCCCCATCCTGGCAGGGCCTTGGGTGCTGACCACGTGCCGGTGCCGCGCTGACCCCACCGAATCCTCCCGACCTGTGAGCTCAGGAGACCGCGTCCCCTCAGAAAGGATTGGCACCCGCTCTGCCCTTGCGGAGCCTGCGGGCTGGGCCTGGGGGGCGGGGGGCAGCTGAGAACGGGGCCGTGGAGAGCAAGGGCCCCTGGTTGTCCTGGCCCGTCCTGCCCTGCTCGTGCCTGGCAAGGACCAGGTGCCTCTGGGGTGTCGCTGTCCTCACAGGTGCACCGTGGGGCTCAGGCGCACAGTGACAGATGGCACTCTGGGATCTGGAGGTCTGGCAGCAGTGCCCCAGGCAACTGTACCTCCCTGAGGGCTGGGACATGCCTGGTGGCTTTGGGTTTTGTGCAGTGCCTGGCCGGGAGCCTCGCATGGGGCAGGCCTGGGAACGCCCCCAAGAGGCTTGGGGCTTTCTGGGGGCTCGCCCGGTGTCACTCTGTTTTGCTCCTTGGCTGACCGAGACAGGAGCCCACCCGTGAGTGCCCCTGACCCGCAGTCTCATGGGCAGGGGAGTTGCCAGGGAGTCAGTCTAGGGTCCTGGGTCTACCCTGGCGTGCTGCCCCGCTCTGGGCCTCCATTTCGCCATATGTCCCACTCTCCGTGAGATGGGCTGTCAGCTTTCCTCAGCACCAGGGAACCCTGATGGCGTTGTCTGCGGGGAGGTGCCCCCTGCCTAGTGAGCCCAGCTCAGGGTGCCCAGGAAGGGGTGCAGGGCCACTGCTGCCTGTGGCATTCCTGTCTCAGGAGGTGGCCCCAGGAAGCTGGCGGGGCGTCCAGGCCACCAGCTTGGATTCCCCGGCAGGGGAGAAGGAGGAGGGCCGGAGGAATGTGGTTTTGAGGAATGTTTAACCCAGGGCAGAAATAGCTTTCTGCTTTTATTTCAGGCTTGATTTTCCAGCCAGGATACGGGCTCAAAGTCTCTCTCCCCAGCCTCCTCTGGCCTCCCCACTGCTCTGGCCTTTTGGGGACAGAAAGTGGCCTCCTTTTTTTTTCTTTTTTTTTTTCTTTAAACTAGGGAGCTGCTGTGGGAACCAGAGGGGCCCTGGATTTGGAGACAGACCAAGCCGGGTTCAAGTGCACGCATCTCCGGGTCCCCGCCTGTGACTGCTGCCAACTCTGAACCTCCGCGGCATTGCAGTGGCTTGTCAGACAGGCGGTGTGGTGTCAGAGCTCCCGCGAGCGACCTACTGGGCCTGGGCCTGAGTCCCCGCCCCGCTCGTCAGCTCTGGGACCTTGGCCACGCCCTTTCCCTTGAGTCTCCTTACTTCACCTATAAAATGGGCAGAGACGACCGTCCACCTCCCAGGATTGGGGATGGAATGAGTGTGAAAATGCCGGCCAAAAGACCTGACACGCCCCAGGCTCTGGAATCCCAACTCTGGGTCCTGGTGGCTCCCACCTCCAAGAGGAGATGTGTCCCGTGGGCTTGCTGCCCAGCGTGTGAGGGTCCGCGTCCTGGGCGACCCTTCCATTTGCCTCGTCCCACAGAGGGCAGGGCCCACCCTCACCCTCACCCACGCTCAGCTTGCGCCAGTGCCCAACAGCCCCTTCCATGGGAGGGGACAGCGACCTCCCCTATCTGTTGGCGAGGGCACGTTTAACTCGCCCCCTTCTCACCCCCCTTCGGCGCCGTGAGGATCGGGCCGCGTCCCATCGTGTGGTTCAACTCTGTACCCCAGCTCCCAGAATGGAGCCTGGCATGATTTGTTGGAACAAACAAAAAATCAAATACATGAACGAACAAGCTAATGAAGGAACGAACTTTCTTCTTCCTCCGCGGTGGGTCCTTGCTTTCTGTTTGTCTCCAGCCCACTCCTGCCTCCTGGGCTGGGGGATGGAGGGTTTGCTGTGTCCGGGGGCCCCTGAGAAGTCAGGTGCTGGGAGGCTGGCCCTCAGCAGGACAGGCCGAGTAAGGATCCCAGGCCCCTGTCACCTTCTGGGGCTGGGGAGATGAGGAGGGGTCCCAGCTGCCAGCCAGCCAGCACGGCCCCTCCCCGCAGGCCCCTCCCGTTCCTGCCTTTTTGTACGAACCAAAAGATTCCTGTTCAAAGGCGGAGATGCGGCTATTTTTGGCACTGTGGGGGGAAAGCGAATGCCTCCCTTCTGTTCAAAAATACATGGTACGCGAGCTGGGCAGACGAGGAGCCCAACGGGGCTCAAAGCGCGCGTTGGCTGGGCTCCGGCCCCTCGCCCGTGGTCCTGCCTCCCCTCCGCGGCGCGGTCGCCCACATGGCCACATTGGGCGGTCATTGTTCCCAGTCCAGCTGTGATGAGGCCCCCGCTGGGCCGGAGCTGAACGCGATCTTCATTAGAACCGCGAGCAGCCATCAGTCAGTCACAGTGAAGGAGAGGGGCCCCTGGCACCGTCCCCGCCCCCCGCGCAGGTGGCGCTGGCCCTGAGAAGTGCTGTGGGGGCAGCCCTCCGGCCGCCCTGCACTCCTTCATTCAGGAAGCGTTTGCGGAACACCTTTCTCGTGGCCTGCCCGGCAGGTGCCAGGATACAGGGCAGGTGGGACCGGCAGATTTGGGGTCCGCCTGGCATTCATCGTGGGGCGGGGGTCCGGTGCCAGGCCAGGATGGGCATCCAGACAGCGGGCATTGCACAGCGCTGTGCGAGTCCACCTGGTCCGGGTGCAGCTGAGAACACCTGCGTCCGGGGCACTTTGTCCTCTGTGGTCCTGGGCTCCACCGCAGAGCCTGGCCCACAGAGAGTGCTCAGTGGTTGTTGGGGGGATGAAGGTGAAGAACCCAGTTTGCTCCTTCCAATCACCCTGTAAGGAAGCAATTGTGGGGACCCCATGCCCATTCTATAGGTGAGCGGACCGAGGCTCAGAGAGGTGCATTCAGTTTCCCAAGGTCACACAGGGGCTAAAGAATGGCTCCATTCAGAAAAAGCCCCTTCCCGGCGAGCCGGTGCCTCAGGGCCTCCCACAGCATCAGGCCTCTGCAGCCTTTAGAGAGTGTTCTTGGAATTGGGCTGAACCGGATCCACGTCTGAGGGGTTCTCCACCTGGAGTCCTGAACGAGTCCCTCACGCCAGCACCCCCAGGCCCCCCGGGGCCCCAAAGGACGCAGAAGGTGTGGTTCACCTCCTCCAGGACCCACTCTTCTGGAAGATTCGGAGATTGGCAGCAAAGATGGCTTAAACTGGGGAGTAGATCTTGGGGCCTTCCCTTGTAGCGTGTGTGTGTGTGTGTGTGTGTGTGTGTGTGTGTGTGTGTTCATGGGAGGGAGACAGAGAGAGGAGCCATGAGGGCAAAGGGATTTATGAACCAGCGATAACTAAGTCTTAGAAAATAAAAGCGGCCACGTGTACTTGCCACTTAACCCACCTAAAATGAGCCTGGCACGTGCCTTCTGCAAGACCAGAAAGGCGCCGATCACCTACTCTGTGCCAGGTGCTGTTCTATGGCTGCGACTCAGGCGGACACAGATCCTGCCCCGCGGGGCCCGCAGCCAGGGGAGAAGGACAACATGGGACAAAGACGAGGAGAAAGCCACTCATGTTGCTTCTCTGAGGTTGCTGTTATTAACACTTACACCCACTTCCTTCTGGTCTTTTTCTGTGTACGTAGCTACAGCCGGTTTTATCGTCCTCGGTTTTCCGATGAGGAGCCAGGGCTCAGAGAGGTTAACTGACTTGTCCAGCGCTGCACAGCTGGAACCTGGGCGGGGCAGCTGCGCGCCTTGGTGCACTCAGTCAAAGCCAGTCGTGAATAGGTCAGCCGACATTGAGGACCTTTGCTTCCCAGCCCCAGCGGCCCTTGGTTGGGGAGTCAGAGGAACCAAAGACTCGATGCCTCTCTGAGGGAACCCCCCAGTTCAGGAGTCGGGCAGGACGTATGACAGGTCAGCTCCCAGCGTACACTTCTGTGACGGTTCAGACACCGCCCTTCTCCGACGATGGAGTGACACGAGTTGGGTTGGTTGCTTCGCCTCTCGGGACCTCAGTTTCCTCATCTGTATAATGGGGGTAATCAAAGGCCTTGCCACCCAGCCTCGTGCGGGCACCGCATGGGACTAACGTGCGCAGGGTGCTGAGCCCAGGATGGGCGCGCAGTAAGTACCTAGTGAGCGAATGGCAGCTCTTCCATCTTGCCGGCACTGGAAGCCACCAGACTAAGTACGTTGTCCTGCATTTTCCTTGAGAATTTTTTGGGGAAAGTTCTTTAACTTCGGTAGGAATTAAAATCAATGCATTTTATAACATTATGTTTAGAGTAAAACAAACACCTATACGCGATGGAGCAGAACGCAAACTTTGTGACTATATTGGAGCTAGAGCACAAGGTTTGGAACTAAACCTTGTTTTTGGTGGCGGCCTGGGACTCCGCCCCCCCACTTCCGGGGGCACCAGCCCCCTGCCCCAGGGGCCCTGCGGAGGGCACCCGTGGGGAGCCCTTGGACTCCCTACTGCGTGACCCTGCACCAGAACGAAGCCCTTCAGCCTGCCCGTGAGGTAGTCAGAGTGAACACTACTACGCGGTTTGTCAGATGAGCAAACTGAGGCCCGGGGGGGAAACACACCAAGGTGCAGGCTGTGTTTGGCCAACCCGAAAGTGAGAAGGGTCGCAGCGTCCAGGAGAAAGATGGCGATGGGGCCGGCTCCGCAGGGGAGGCGCTGCCGACTGTGCACGCCAGGTCTCATGCCCCCTAGGGCTTGCCGTGGCCTCGGGGGGGTCAACGGGTGGCCCCCTTCCTGGGGATGATCATCGCCAGGCTGGAAGCCTTCCTGAGCCCGGGCTCAGGAGTCAGATGGCCCTGGGCACCCCCCTCTCCTCCACCACAAGCCATGTGACCTTGGATGAGTGCCTGTTCCCCTCTGAGGCCTCAGGTCCTTAATCGGTGACATGGGCTGGCATGGCCCCTGCCTCTCGAAGCCGAGGTGCAGCCCAAGAGCTCAGCCTTGGAACGGTGTGGGGCTTGGAGGGTCCTGGGGGGATTTGAACTGGGATTTGAGCAACTCTGAGCGGCATCTCACACCTGCATCCCTCTGGGTGTCTGAGCTACCTTCCCTGCCAGCCGCCCCTCCTGCTGTCCCAATGTGTTATTCTGATACTTTCAGTGCCATCACAATAGTCCGTGCCTCCGTGCCGAGCACCTGTCACATGCCACGCCAGTGCTTTTGACCTGTGTCCTCTGTTGACAGCAGTCCTGTGATGGAGGATGAAACCAAGGCTCAGAGAGGGGAGAATGTTCTCCAGGTCACACAGCATGCACAGAAGTCCACGGCAGGGAGAGAGCCCGGCTTCTGAGGCAGCTCAGCCAGGCCTGAGCTCAGGGTGGCAAGGAGCAGGTCCCGGGGGCTGGGGGACTCAGCTGGCCCAGCCCTGGCCCCAGCTGGGACCCCCGAGCTCTGCGAGGCTCTGTGCAGCTCTGTGCGTGAAGGGCTTGGGGCGGGACCAACAGCCACGCAGCATCTCCCAGGTGTCACGTGATTGGCCTGTGGCTGGCAGTCTGATGTCCTCAGGTCCTGCCTGCATGGAGCCGGACAGCGTGCGCGAAGCAGGCAGGGCCCCGCCCCGCTTTCCTGCCGACCTGGGTAGAAATGGTTCGCGCAAAGGCGTCTGGGCCGCTGCCCCCCTGTCCCATGGTGGGGAGAAGGGGCTGGAGCCAGGAAGGGAGTGCTGAGGGGGTAGCTCAGCCCTGAGTGCCCGGGAGTTCTAGGCCGTTCTAGGCAGGTGGCCAGGCCTCCGTTCTGATGGAACTCAGGCCAGCCTGGGGCCCTGCTGCCCTGCAGCTGGGCATTTATGGAAGACAGGGGTGGGGCGGGTGGAGGGCCGCCTCCTCCCTTCCCACACTGGCAGAGGCATTGAACAATAATCACAGCAGCGGCGACCACGGCCTCGGGGCTCCGTGCACGTGTTTGCGTTATATCTGATCTTGGCAGCCCTGTCGGGGGGCTCCACGTCACCGCGGAGCCCGATGCCCCTGTCCAAGGTCACCCAGTGCTAGTGCATCTGGGACCTGCCGGGGTTGTTTGCGTCACAGTGCGGCACGCTCTCCTGTGTCCACAGTGCCCCTCTTGGGTGTGCACAGGCGGCTCGCGGGGCGTAGGGCGTGTGGGGCTCCGGGCCCTGGACTTGCTGCCTGCAGGGCGTTCGCGTGGGGCGGGGCCCTAGAGGCTACAGGGAGCGGCGTGGCCAAGGCCGGAAGCCCTGTCGGAGTGTGTTGTCTGGCCTCAGGGGCTGTGATACAGGGCTCTGTGTGTGCGTGGCAGGGGCACTGGGGGCTGGGAAGCTTGTGGCACCTGGAGGCCTAGGTAGCTCTTGGGTGTGGCGGGACCAGGTGGGTGGGAACCCCGCCCGCAGACACTTGCTTCTCTCTTGTCCTGCCCCCACTTCCTGTGAGGGCAGGGCCCTTCCCAGTGAGCACAGCCAGGCCCTGTCTGCAGGGAGCGGGAGGAAGAGCCATTTCCTCTTTCACAGACAAGGAAACTGAGGCCCAGCCAGGGGCAGCGACACGTCCCTCAGCAAGGGAATGGCAGACCCGGGAATCCAGGTCCCACGAGACCACCCTGCTTTGCTCCCCCTGGAGGTGGCGGGGGTGGGGCAGGGGGGACTGTTCCTGGGATGGAGAGAGGGGCAGGCAGCGTGGGGTGGACCGGTGTATCCTGGGCCATGGCAGCTTCCCCCCGCCCCAAAGAAGATTTGTTAGGGGGGGCAGGGACATGACTGAACTAGGGATGTTGACGGCTGCTGGGTGGGGAATAGATGGGGTGGGAGAGGCAGAGGTGGGAGGCTGGAGTGTGGTCAGGGTTGGGGACTGCAGGGCCCTGGAGAGTGGGGTGTCCTCGTGTCTTCCAGGCAGCCAGGCTGGTGGGACTGCCGGGTGGGGCGGGAAGACGGGTGTTCACAGGATGGGGACACAGGAGGGGGCGGCTGGTCTGTGGAGTGTGCGGAAGCCTGGGCCACCTGAGAGCTGGCAGGGGGAGGACCCAGCTGGAGAGGAACCTGGGGCCAAGGGGTGCAGGGTGCATGTGCCCCCTTCTGGCTGGGGACCCCAGAGCTCAGGAAGAAGACGCAGCACACTTGGGCTCTCACTTGGTGTTCTCTGACCAGCAGTTTGTGCGTTCGTTCATTCATTCGTGATGCTAGGACATGCCCCCGCAAGCACGTGGAGCGACTCAAGGGACCCAGTATTTGGAGGCTGAGCAAAGAGGAAGACTGGGGCTTGGGGAGGAGCTGTCCAGGGGGCGCGGTCCTTCTGGAAGGGGGACAGCCAGTGAGTAGTCCAAGTGTCTAGACTAAGGGAGTTAGTGACAAGGGGCTGCTGGTGGCCAGGCCCAAATTGCCACTGCTTTCTCTTTTTGTCTTGATCAAGCTCCAGGCCCCCCACTAACCTGTGGCTGTGATGGGGGTAGGGGGGATATGACAACATCTGACACGCGATGTAGCCTTTGCCCCTAGAGATGGAAACAGGACCTGGGGGACCGAAGAGGCTGAAAAGCGCTCAGAGGCGGCCCTGGGTCCCCCTGCCGCAACCGGCCTCCTTGTGGGGGCTGCCGGCCCTGCTTTCTGTTCCTACCATGTTTGCGCCGAGCTTAAGTCAGGAGAGAGGTATTTTGCTTTAGGGAAATCAAAATCAAACTTAACATTTACTCTGGGCTCCAGGGACCGGCTCTCGCGCTCCTTCCTGGCAGACGGGAGCTGCGTGGAAGGGGGAGGAGCGGGGATCAGCCTCCGGAGCTGCCCCGGGGGTGGGCACCGGGGGTGCGGGCTGGGCTGTCGGCAGGGGCTGGGCCCCCTCCCGCTCTGCGCCCCTGGTTCCCAGAGGTCCGTGTTGGGGAGGGGTGGTGTGGGCACCCAGCCCCCGCTCCTCCGGGCGCCGTGCCCGCTCCAAGCTGGGAATTGTCTCTCCACCTCTCCAGGGCCCCTCCCAGTGGCTCTGCCTGGTAGGAATTTCTACCCCATCCTTCACATGAGGACCCTGAGGCTCCGAGAAGTTAAGTAACTTGTTTGGAGTAACCCAGCCTACGAATAGCCAGGAGCTGCCCATCATCCCAGGCACGGGGAGGAAGACCCCTCTGCTTGAGGGTGGCCCACGCCTGGTCTGCACCCTGGTCTCCTGAGGAGCTTGGCCCCCCGGGCCTGGAGGCAGGAGTGTGCTAGAGAAAGGTGGCTGTTTTTATTATTATTTTCAGTTTTTTTGTATTTAAAAATTTTTAAATTATTTTTCAAAGAAACGTGGTGCCCTCTTAAAGCTGGTTTTCTTTCTTTTAAAAAAAAATTTACTTATTGATTTTAGAGAGAGCAGAAGGGGGAGAAAGAGAGAGAGAGAAACATCAATTTGCCGTTCCACTTATTTATGCATTCGTTGGTTGATTCTCCTATGTGCCCCAACTGGGGATTGAACCCGCAGCCTTAGTGTATCGGGACAAGGCTCTAACCAGTTGAGCTACCCAGCCAGGGCAAGGCAGCTTATTTTTAAAATTAGCCGGAGCCAGCTGTCATTGTGAGAGTAATCGCGTTGTGAGAAATGGGTTTTAGGATGTGTTCCAAACCCGGCCAAGTGGCTTGGTGACAATGGGGGAGTCAGCAAGGGTTGGTTTTCTGCTTTCTGCGTGTGGGACCCTGGCCGGGCTTTGAGAGTGATGCTAGGACATACCAAGAGGAGTGACTTGGCCTCTGGGGGCTTAGCATCCAGCTGGGAAGATGAGGGGGAAATAAAGTGCTTCTAAGGAGGACCTACTGGGTGCCAGATGTGCCCAGCACCTTACATGCACCCCCTCCTGTAATTCAGAGGCGACCCGTCCCGTTTCCAGGTGAACAAGCCAGGGTTCAGAGGTGTGGTTCTCATGGTCACCCTGGCCTGGCCCACTGGCCGGGTGGTCACCAGAGCCCTTTTCTGTGGACCGCTGTATTTTACCACTGTCCCCTCCCCGTCTCGGCCCGGGCAGCACCCTCCCTGTCTGACCCTCTGCTGTGGAGCCTGTGGGAAGACAGACCCCTTGTAAGGCACCGATTCCCAAATGTGAGGGGCTTCAGAGGGGCTGTGGTAGGGTCAGGAGGGTTTCTTGGAAAATGACATCCCAGCGGGGATTGGAAGGCTGTGTAGAGGCAGAGGAAACAGTAGGTACAAAGGCCTGGAGGCGGGACCAGTTAGAGGACCTTGAGGGGGTCACGGGGTTGGGTGTGGGCAGGGGACGGGGTGGGGGGCTGGTTGCCTTGGGGCGGCTGACCTTCCTTCCTGCTTGGCCCTCGGCCCTGACCTCTGAACCTTGTGTGGGGACCCACCCAGGGTCAAGGCTGCCTGTTAATTTCCCACGTGGATGAAGGTTCCAGGATGGGGGTGGGTGGGTGCGGATGAGGCCTAGTTGGGGAGCCTGAGCCTTGGAATGTCACTCTGGTTTTCTGGACAGAGCGTAGAGGCAGAGGGACCCCAAAATTGTCCCCTGGGTCCCTCACGCCTCGCAGTGCCTGCGGTGGTCAGAGCTGCTCAGGGGGCAGGACCCCGGCCCTTCTGGCTGGGGGACGGGGACACATAGAAGATGGGCTGATGAGAACAAACTTTTCTTTCCAGCTTTTTATTTTGAAAAATCAAGAGAAACCTTGGAATCATAGTGCAGTGAGCACCTGTGTGTCCTTCAACCACAGGCGGTCCCCGATTTCAGAGGGTGTGGCTTCCAATTTTTCAACAGCGGCGGGAAAGTGATACCCATTCAGTAGCTGCCGTGCTTCACGTTTAGCATCTCACTCTTTTCCTGGGCTAGCGACACTCGCCCCAAGGGTCTCATGACACTGGGCCGGGCCCGGACCGCAGCCCCGGTCAGCCACACCATCACTGGGGCTGGCGGACAGCCGGCACCCCGCAGTGTGATATCACAGACATTTTTGACCTGGAATGTCTTCAACGTACAATGGGTTTATTGGGATGTAACCCCACCCTAATCAGGGAGCATCTGCCGATTTTCCAGCTGTCAACGAATTTTCCACACATTTGCTTCCTGTTTCTAAATATTCGCTCGTATATTTCTGCACCTGTCACAAGAAGCAGAAGGCGTCCTGACTCTCCCCCCTCAATACTTCAGGGCACATCTCCAAGGAAATAGGACATTTTCTCACATAACCTCCCTAGTGTTAGCGCTCCTGAGAAAATCGGTGCCCCCCGGGCAGCTAACGGCTGGCCCCTGGAGCGTGGCGCCCCCCGCCCCCACCGGCTGTCCCAGCGAGACCCCTGTAGCTGGTTGAAATTCCGGATCTGGGACCCAGTCCAGGCAGGCGAGCTGCCTTCCACGGCTTGTCTTTTTAGGCTCTTTCCGGAACAGTCCCCTGCCTAGTTTTACCTTTCCGGGCGCTGACTTACCGAAGTGCCCTGGCCACCTGTCTGTAGAGCTGGCTTAATCTGTGTGATTATGTCCTCATGATTAGACTCAGGCTAAATCTTTTTGGCAGGAGAGCTCCATGGATAACATCCTCCCGCTGCGTCAAACCGGGGGCTCACGTTGGGGGGTTTACGATGTGGAGGCCAGGTTTGATGAGAGACAGTGCTCTTTCAATAGTGTATCTTTATTGTGTTTAGAAAAGATACGACTAGCACATGTCACTGGTAGTTTTATGGATGTTATTGCTTAGGCTGAAGCTAGACTGGGCAGGTAAGTAAAAAGAACCATCTGAATGAATTATCAGACAGGAGGGCAGGGAAGAATCCAGGAGGTGCGGTGGAAATGGCTGGAAACCTGGACCGGACGGTGAGAACACCGGTCTCCGCGTGGGGCTGACCCAGGTCCTGCAGTGCCTCCTTCTGGCCGGGGCCTTGGGTCTTCCCCTGGTGGCCTCCCCAGCTCATTTCCTCACCTGAAGGAACAGCGAGGGCCAGTGCACAACTCCAGGTTGGGATGGGAGATGGCAAGTGGAAGGCTGGGACTTGGACGCAGGCCTGTCCGACTCTGGTGGAGGCGGGGCAGGTGGCCAGGCCCTCCGAGAGCTGCCTGCTGCCCGCCGCCCGCCCCCTGACTCCTTCTGAGACTCTCCCGGACTCTAGGCAGGGAAGCCGGGGCGAACTGCTGGCCCTGGCTTGGTGCCGGGACACCAGACAGACTCATCTGTTTCCGAAAGGTTAATTAGCTGCTTAAAGCATCGGGTGGGGCTTGTCTCCCTCACCCCAGGTCACATCCCCTGGAGCTTGGCCGCCTGCCATTCACCCTGTGTTCTGTGTTGGGGAGCTGTCTGATGGGGGAGGGGCAGCCAACCATGTCCCCTCCCCCCGCCTTCCATGGCTGCTGCTTCCTGGGGGCACTGGGGAGGCTGGAGGCCGAGAGGCCCTGGGGGAGGCTCCTGGGGGAGGCTCCTGGGGGAGGCTCCTGGGGGACTGTGCCAGGGTCAGGGAAGGGTGAGGACTTGGGAGCTGGGAGATTCCGGGAAGCCTTCTCTGGCCGTGCGTGGCCCGCCACCCAAGCTCTGGTCACCCAGCTCCTGCTGTTTATGTCACATGATACCAAGGTCACACAAGGTCCCAAAAATCATTGAATGACGCAAGGTTGCAGGGGGGGCGGGGCACTTAACTGGGGATCCATGCCGGGCTCTGGAGGCACAGTCCTGGCCCTGCCGTTTCCTGGCAGGGTGACCTCGGGCAACTGCAGGCGAGTTAGCCGACCCGCCCGAGCCTCGGCCCGCTTCTCGGAAGAGCAGGATCACACTCACCGACGGGTTTTCTGTGCAGGTGAAGAGCACCGAACACTGGACTCTTCACAATAAGCCCGCTCTACAGATGAGGAAACTGAGGCTCAAGGAGGGGAAGGACTTTGCCCAGGGACACACAGCTCATAAGCTGTGCAGCTGGATTTGAACCCAGGTGGCCTGGTCGGGCGCTGTAGCCCCTGTCCCTAAGCACCTGGCTGTGCAGTGATGGGTCTGCTCTGCCTCCAGGTTTGGCCTTTGAGCCTCAGCCCCTCAGCCCCTGCTGCCCCTCACTGCCAGGTACAGGTGGCAGGTCCAGGGCAGCCCACCCACCCCGATAGACCAGGGGCACCTTCCCTTTCTGCCCGCATGCCTGACCTTCCCAGCCCCCACCCCCTGTCAGAACTCTCTTG
Source organism: Mormoops blainvillei (assembly GCA_004026545.1). Lineage (NCBI taxonomy): Eukaryota > Metazoa > Chordata > Mammalia > Chiroptera > Mormoopidae > Mormoops > Mormoops blainvillei. Next base: position 21,598 of record PVJD01006809.1, read on the forward strand.
GAAAACTGCACTTTTTTACCCCAGGTCCGGCTGTTCCGGGTAGCCGGCATCTCCCCTCACTGCCTGACTCTCCTTTCGTCAGTGGCCCGCTGGTGGGCAGGCGCCTCCCTCCATCTGATCGGGCTTGCGGGAGGGGAGTGCTGATACGGAGCGGCCTGGCAGAGACTTCCAGGCCGAGGGTCAGGCAGCTGAGGTCAGGCCCTCTCCCTACCCCTTCATGTGCCGGCCCCCTTGTACCTCAGTTTCCCCATTTGAACCAGGACAGAGTAATGCTGTCTTCCCTTAGAACTGCTGTCAGGGCTGCTGAGCCCAAGGACAGAGGCCCTAGGCGCCCTGGCACCGCTCTGGCTTGCAGTGGGCACCTCGTTCTCAGCACTTGTTAAAAGCTCGCTTTAAACCGTTTTTGAAAAGTGGCCTCAAGTCTGATCAGGCGCAGACAGTTCAGGGACACCCCCTAGGGCCTCTTTTCTCCTTCTCTGGGAAGGGTTCCAGCTGCTTTACTCACCTGACCTCCACCTAATGCCTGCCTCTCCGTCCGTTTGTTTGTCTGTGCATTTATCCATTCACTCACACACCCATTCATTTATTCATGCTTTCGTTTGTTCATTTACCCATTCATTCGTTTACTCCCATTCATTCGTTTGCGCGTTCATTTGTTCATTCATTCTTTTGTTCATTATATTCATATTCATATTATATTCATTCATGTGTTCACACAGCCATTCATTCGTTCATGCATTCTCTTGTTCGTTTATACATTCATTCACTTGCTCATTCACTCATTCATTTGTCCATGTGTTTGTTTGTGCATTCACGCGTTCATCCGTGTGCTCGTGCGTCCATTCCCCAGGCCTGTGCGGCGCGTGTGCAGGTGTGGGGTGCGTGCCGGGATTTGGGAGCTTTCACACCTGTTTTAACTGAATTCTCAGGACGGCGCCTGCAGCAGGTACTGTCACTCTTATTCCCACTTTACAAATGAGGAAACTGAGGCACGGGAGCTGGAGGTGCTCTCCTGAGTTTACCCTTGCAAAAAGTGAGCGTGGCCTTGGAAGGGGCTCGATCTTCTCATTCAGTGACTTTACAGAGGACCTTGGTTTGGTTCCAACTTGAACGGATTCAGGACTTTTCAAAACAAAAACATTTCTTTTGTTTGTTTCATTTGGGCTTGGCTGGAGGTTCCGTCACTTTATTTGGCTCCTTCCAGCTTTTGGTTCACGTCTCGTTCTCATCTTGCTCGTGAAAGAACTCGGGACTGGCTACTGTGAGGGGCTGAGGGACAGGCTGAGGGGGGCGGGTGCCGGGCGGGCGCCGCGGGCCGAGGAGGAGGCTCAGGTTTTCCGGGCCCCCCAACCCCCACCCCCCGCCCACCCGCCCCCGTGTGTGGGCGGGGCCGCCAAGTGCCTCGGGAAGCCTGCGCCTTGTCTGGCTGTGCTGTGACCAGGACTGAGAAATGGGAAGAATATATATTAAATGTTTACCCAGGGCACAACAGAACTGCCTGCCCACCCCGGCCGGGCAGGGGAAGGGCCGGGAGAAGCCAGCCCTGTCAGCAGCACAGTGGGCATCAGGAGGGGATGATGGGCCAGTGCTGTCCCCTGCTGGGGTGTCTGGACACAGAGCTCCTAACTGGGACTGTTCAGAGCCACCCAGTGCCTGGACACGGGCAGGCAGGCCCTGGGGTGGGGTGGGAGGGCAGGGTAGAGGCCCTCCCCACCAGTGTCTGTCCACCCCCAGGTCACCTCTCCAAACTAAAAGGCCTCTTTTCTGTTTTCTCTTGCAGTTACGGAGAAAGAAGTCCAGCAGTGGTGAGTAGCTGCTCTTCCCCTAAATGTTGTGCGGGTCGGAGGTGTTGGCTTTGTGCGGGTGGGACAGCAGCCCCGCTGCCCAGGACAGTGGCACGGGAAGTGACCTCTGAGAACGGCTTACCCACAAACCAGTCCAGGCAGCCTCTGTTCCTGAGGACGGGCTGACAAAGATCGAAATCAGCTTGGGGGTGAGGGGTATGCACGAGCGCACTTTAGTGCAATATTGTGAGAAATAAATGAGCCGATTTATGTCAGATGTTCGGAACAGAGCCTAGTAGTCACCTCTGTTGGTGTCGTTGTAACAGCAGCAGTGACAGTGATGATATCATCATCAGTACCACCCATGGAGCCATCCTGAGATTGAGAGTCCCCTCCTCATTATGCGGACGGGGAGGCTGAGGCCCAGAGGCTCAGCAGTGGGAACAGGCTTGGCGTGTTTGGGGACCTGCCGGGTGGCTGGGGAGCGGGACCTGTCGGGAGCAGTTGTTGAGGCTCCCACAATAAAACTGTAGGGGCGCTTTCTCTAAAGAGCTTATATTAAAAAAAAAAAAAAAACTTTATTTGCCAGAAAGTTCCATGGACCTCAAATAAGTGTCCTTTGGCTCATTTTGGTGGTGCCTTCAAGGCTAGGAGGTAGTTGAACCAATGCCTTCCCTTGGCCCTCCTGGGCCAGCCCACTGCCCACCTCACTGTCGTATTCTAGAAAGGCCACGTCCCACAGGGGATGCTGGGCCAGGGATGGTTAAACACAAAGTGTTCAGGTAGGTTCAGCCAGGGAAGTGGCTTTCATTTCATTCTGTGGTTCTCTCTCCCTCTCTCTCTCTCTCTCTCTCTCTCTCTCTCACTTAAAGCCGCTTTGTGGCTCCCACTCCACTTAGAATAAAGCCCAACCCCTTGCCTGGCCCTCAGGGCCCCTAGTTCTGTGGCTGCCCCCTCCGCCCTGCTCTCACAGCAGCAGCCACGGTGGTATCCTCGCCCATGCTGAGCTCATCCCTGCTGCAGAGCCTGCAGCCATGCTGTTCCTTCTGCTACTCCCTCGGTCCCCAGATCTCGGCATCTCCACTCCCACGTCCCCTCCTTGGAGAGGTCTGCACTGACCACCTAGGCCCCGTTTCTGCGCCGTGAGACAGGATCGCCTTGTTTTGTGCCAATTTTCAGTAACCGTTAAAAGGAGAGGAACCAGCCCTGGCTGGTGTGGCCCAGTGGATTGAGTGCCAGCCTGCGAATCAAAGCGTTGCTGGTTCGATTCCCCAGTCAGGGCACAGGCCTGGGCTGTGGGCCAGGTCCCCAGTAGGGGGCATGCGAGAGGCAACCGCACATTGATGTTTCTCTCCCTCTCTTTCTCCCCTTCTTCCCCTGTGTCCAAAAATAAATAAATGAAATCTTAAGAGAAAAAAAAGGAGGGGAACCAAGCCCAGGCTCTTACATGATTTTGTGATTTGTCCCAGGGCCACGCAGGAAGCAGAAGCAGGGCTGGGACTGGAACCCCGGCTCAGTGCCAGTCAGGTCCCAGGGCCCCCGGAGAGCTCAGGCCAGGTCACAGCAGCGCGCTATCTGGGCCAGTGCCGGCTGGGAACGCCCCTCTCACCAGGCCGCACGCTGGGTGTCACGCAGCCTCCTCTCCGTGGCCCCAGCTCTGGGCGGCTGGCGCGGTTGTCTGCGTTCGGCGGGGGAAAGAGGCTGGAGGCTTGGAGACGGGGGACCGGTGTTGGGTCCAAGGCCAGCCTGGCCTGGGTCCCCACCTGCCAGACCCCTTGCTCTCCACTGTGTCAGTTCCCACCCTGAGCCCCAGTCAATTGCAGTGGAAGATCAGGAACCACACGGGGGCTGATTAGGGAAGGTCCCAGGCCCTTAAAGGTGACTCTGAAAATCGTAATCATCTGGGGAGAGAAGCGATCAGGATCCTGGTGGAAACCGCAGGGTACAAATAGTGCCCGTACACAATGCCGTGGTGAAAATCCCAGTGGGAAAAGATGGCAGGAAACCAGCCCGAGGCCATGGGTGTGCTGGGGTGGTGGTATCATGGATTATAGGTAGTTTTTTCTCTTATATTTTCACTTTTCCAATTTTTCTAGAATGCTGTTATTACTTTTAGAGTAATCAAATAACCAAGTATTGTCACGGAAGTAGTGGGTGGAGCAGGAGGCGTCCTGCAGCCGCCTCAGCAGGACCAGCTGTCTACCAGGACCGTCCTCCGCAGCCCCAGCCCATGTAAGACAGGGCCTCTCCTTCACGCTCACGGGCGCCCCCTGTGGGCCGGGCGCCGTGCTGATACTTAGACCAATGCTGCCAGGAAAGTCTAGAGACGGCCCCATTTTATAGGTGAAGAAATTGGGGCTCAGAGGGGCCCCAGGTCACACAGCTCAGCTCTGTGTGTGTGGGGGTGCGTGCGGGTGCACGTGTGTATGGGCCCAGCTCGCTCCCCGGCCATGGCCCAGGCCGAGGGGGCTCAGATCGGCTGACTCTTCTCTGGGAAGTTCCACAAAGGCAAAGGTGGGGGCGGGGAGAGGAGAAAGAAGGCGGCATGGTCCTCCTGGGTGTGTGTGGGACCCTCCTCCACGAAGAAGGCCCCGGGGAGCTCTGGGGGGCGTGCCAGGGCAACGGGGTCTGTTTGGAAAGAGAAGACAACAGTTGCAAGGCCTCGATGCCGCAGGCCCAGCTGCATTCGGCTTCCTGGTTACCCGCCTGTCTGTTTAGTTCTCACGAGTCACACTGCAGAGGGCAGCTGCTGCGACACGGGACCCTGGGCTGGGCGGCCGATGGGCGTGGAGGGCTGGGCGAGCTCGCGCAAGCAGGGGCCCAGGGAAGAGCAGCGACCTGTGGGGACCGAGCGCGAGTTCCGGGAAGTCCAGCAGGCTGGGCCTTTGGGAGACCGAGGCCCCGCAGAGCCGGGGCTCCCCCAGGGCCCTCAGAGAGTGAGTCACAGAGCTGGAATTGGACCCGGGTGTCATGGCAAGTGTTGTTCCTTCAGTCATTCACTCACTGGCGTTCACTTGTTCGCTCACTCACTCATTGTTTTGTCCGTTCGTTTAGTAAACCTTTACCCAGCACCTATGGTGGGTCAGGCCAGTGCCGGGCGCTGGGGGCAGCAGTGCTGAGGGGCACGAGACAGGAGAGGATCAGGACGGGAGCACAGGCCCGTGTCACCTGGGCGCCAGGCAGAGGAACAGGTTTCCTGGCGGCACCAGGTCTGAGGGAGAGCGGGCGGGGCCCGCGGGGCCGAGGGAGGAGGCCTGGGCCTGTTGGAACCTGAGGCCCCGGCCCGGCTGGGGAAGAAATTCCTGGGCATGAACTTCATGATGAGGCAACAGCTCCCTCGGGTGCCCACGGTGGGGGGGTGGCGGTACCTGGTGCAGGGTGTCCTGACTCAGCAGTGGCTGGGGGACGGGCTGCACCTCGGGACTGGACCTTGAGGGCATGAAAAGCTGACCTCGGAGCTGGGATGAACCATGCGCAGGGCGCATCTGGGGCTCATGGGCACTGAGGTGTCTGGGACAGCTGAGACCACCCCCCTCTCTGCTCCGGCGAGGCAGGGCGTCCCCCACCTTCTGATATGAGCAGCGGGGCTGTGCAGTGTTGGGGTAGCAGGCGCGTTACCCGTGTGTCGGCACTGGGGCAGTGCAACTCAGCCCCCGGAGGGGCAGGCGAGGTGGGAGGCTGGGAGGCAGGAGCCTTGGGTCTGAGCCCATTTCTGCTGCTGACTTGCTCTGTGACCTTGGACCAGTCTGTCTCCCTCTCTGGGCCCCCAGTTCCCTAGCAGTCCTTGGAGTGGGGAGCATGTCCGTGGTTCTCTAACCATCCGCAGGGAGGTCTCCCTTCTGGCTGGGGACCCCAGAGCTCAGGAAGAAGACGCAGCACACTTGGGCTCTCACTTGGTGTTCTCTGACCAGCAGTTTGTGCGTTCGTTCATTCATTCGTTTGTTCATTCGTTTGTTCGTTCATTTGTTCATCCATTTCATTGATCTGTCTCACTGGACATTTCCTAAGCGCCCCCCTGATGTGCCAGACCCCATCCCAGGCGTTGGGGCACCGCTGTGTCAGAGAGCTTGCATTCAGGTGGGGGACACTGCCTGGAGACGTGGTCTGTACCCTGCCGGGGACATGCGAGGGGTGTGGGAGTGGAGGAGCCACATGGTTCCTGGGTAGCCTGGGGTGACTTCCTAGAGGGAGTGACATCTAAGCTGGGACGCAGTGGGTGAGCGGAGGAGCCTGGTGGAGAGGAGGAGGATGCGTTCTGTAGGCAGACTGTCCTGCAGGCACAGAAGTCTGGAGGCTGGCCACCACACGGCAAGTTCTAGAAAGTGCGGCTGGGGGTGGAATATGGGAGCAGTTGGCAAGGAGAGTCTGGCACAACCCCTAATGGGCATTGCTCATGGAGGTGGGCTTCTCGGGGCCCCTACTAAAGCCACCCAAGGGGTGTGGGGCCCCACAGTGACCGTGACAGCCTCTACAGGGATAACCAGAAGGCCCCCCTGAAGACTCCCCCGGGGGCCATCTCCCTGCACCTGCCCACCCCCCATTAACACTCTAGGGATGCCCCTGCTGCCCCACCACAGCTGCTCACAGCACTGATGGGAAACTCCCTTCCCAGGAGAGACGGGAGAGAGCCCGTGTGAGTCACACGCGGGGACCATCCGGGAGATGCCTTTGGAAGCCTTTTGTTTTCTCTTTATTGTTTTAAATGATCTTTTAGAATCACTCAGTGACACACATCTGTCGTGGAGAAGTGAGAAGCTGGGGGTGGGGAGCATGGGAGAGAATGGCCCCTACCCCCGCATCCAGAGCTGTGTGGTAACAGTGGAGCGTGCCCCCCAAAATGGATCATCAAGTCCTGATGCCAGACTCGTCCCCTCCTCCTGCCCAGGATCCTGTCCTGGCCTGGAGTCCTCGGGTCACGGATCAGGCCTCGTCCCCGAAACGCTCCTTCTCCCAGCTCTGCGGCCTGGCCCAGTTGTGCAGATCTGAGCCCTGAACACGCAGCTGGGAAGGCGGCTTTGGAGGGACACGAGGGGGAGAGTCCCTTCCTGCCGCCTGCCGTGTCTCTGTGCCTTCGGCTTCGGTGTGGGGTCACCGAATGCACGGTGTAGGGCTGAGGTGGTGGCTGGACGGTCAAGGGACCGTCCACCACGTTGTAGCCTGATGCCAGCCAGAGGCTTTGGTCACGAGGGTGACCCTGGATCTGGAGCCAGCGCTGCCTGCCTGGGCCTCTGGCCTCTTGAGGCGTCTGTTCCACGGGAGGACCGGCGGGCAGACTTGGCCTCTTTCATGACCACAGGCTTCCCCCAGGCACTGTCGGGACAGTGGAGTACCTGCTCCAGCCGGGCCCCAGGAAGGATATCCCACCCCCACTCCATCTCTGCTCTCCCCCCAGCCACCCTCTCACCCCAGCACCCTTCAGCCTTGGGCCACAGCGGGCGTTAGCTGGACATCCGACCTCCGTCGCTTAGGCTGCAATCCCCGAAGCTCCCTCCTCCCATGCCCAGAATGTCCCTTCAGGTCCTCGTGTGCCCAGGACCCATCCCAGGCCCCTAGATTGTTCTCTAATTGGTGGGGGTGCCATGGCTTCTCCACGTCTTCCTCAGTCGGTGGACCCCGGTCACGGCACCACCAGCAACCTCAAGCACAGTACTCCCAGAATCCTCTCCTTGCACTCGGGAGGGGAGCGAGGAATCTCCACGCAGGTCTCCGTGACAGCAGAGAATGGTGGGACAGGTGTGAAGGTCTCCAGCGAACCGCTGTCTCTGAGCATTTGGTGCTTCACCTTTGACCCCCACTCAGCTCCAGGCTGGGCTGCGGGGGCTCCTGTCTGCCCTCTCTGAGCCTCTGTTTCCTCGTCCTTACGGTGGGCTTCATCGCGCATCTAGCTCACAGGGCTGTTCGGTCGTTATTCCAGGAGACCGAGGCTTGCCAAGTTGCCGGCACAGAGTTATCCAGGGAGGTAATAGCTGTAGCTGCTAATAGCCGACCCCTCCCCGCGGCCGCCCTTTGCGCTGGCGGTGCCCCTCCGGGATGCACGTCCCCGAGGTGCACAACGCTAAAGGCCCTGCTGTTGGTCATTCTTCATGCCAAGTGTGTCACGTGCGCCATCCTGATCCCGACAAAAGGGGTGCATGTGAGAGCTGCCCTTCTTTTTGGGTGAGGAGACCGAGGCTCAGAGAGGTGAGGACATGTACCCGAGATTGCATAGCTTGCAGATGGCAGAGCTGGGATTTCGGCTGCAAAGCCACATTGCCGTCCGCCGGGTATCTGGAGGGTTCTGTGCTTGGCACTGGGAATACACAGTGGACAAGTCCACTTGGGACAAGCCGGGTACCCTCCAAGTTCACACTGCAGCTCCAGCATCAGTTACATGGTTCTCGGGAACAGAGGCTTTTGGGGGGGGGGTGCTAGTGTGTATCGGGTAGCAGGCACGTGGAAGGAGCCAGCGGTGGCCCCCATATGGTGGTTTTCCCCCCAGCTCTGCTGGCATCTCCAACCTCCCAGTTCTGTGGGGCCAGGAGGGGCTCAGTGGATAAAGTGTGGGGGTGGGGAGGATAGAACAGCTTTGTGCGAGAGTGTGGCTTTGGGGACGTTGTTGGGATGAGTTTTGTTTTAGCTCCCTTTGTGGGGCACGGGCTCAGTGGCCGCCTGCTCTGTGCACACTCTCTGGGTTAATTCTCACGTGACTCTTACCCCTGTGCAAATGAGGCTCAGAGAGGTACAGCAACCTGTCTGAGGTCACACAGCTAGCGAGAGACAGAGGTGGGATAAGCTCATGCCTGTGACATCCAGGTCTGTGCCCAGGACCCCGTGTGTCACTGTCTCCTTGGACAGGGACCCACAGCCGTCAGGGCACCAGGTAGGAGCTCCCGGCAGGTGGACGATGTGGGCATTTCTTTTACCCTCACTGCTTGGTCTGCTGCTTCAGGTACAAAGGCTTCATCAAGGACTGCCCCAGTGGGCAGCTGGATGCAGCGGGCTTCCAGAAGATCTACAAGCAGTTCTTCCCATTTGGAGACCCCACCAAATTTGCAACGTTTGTTTTCAACGTCTTTGACGAAAACAAGGTGAGCAGGGGATGGACGGGGCCTGCACCTGCAGAGTCCCACCCTCCTGCTGCAGCCTGCCCCCTCCCGCGGGCTCCCGCAGCGTCTGCACACCCACTGCTTCCGGCCGATGTTCCCTCGGGGAGGAGGAGTGCACAAGCGTGCACAGTCAGCCGCACACAGATACAGACACACAAATGCATGGACATGGGCAACGCATGAACATGCATGCACACCCACATGTGCACACACACAGATGACACATTCATGTATACACCCACCGTGCACTTGCATGCAAATACATGCAAATGCACACACAGCACACACAAACGTGTGTATACAATGCACAAACACACATGCACGCACACACCATGCAGGAATACACATGCACACACCTGTACCATGTGTATACCTCGATCTTTTTCTTACTGACACCAAATGCGAATGCCTCCAGGGACAATAACAAGGTTTACAATGAGAACAGACACTTACAGTGTGTTGAGCTCTCTGTAGATTATTTTTAGTGAGGACTTACAGCCTGTGGGGTATGGCATCTTAATACCCCCATTTTGCAGATGAAAAAACTGAGGTTCCGAGGATCAGACAACATGGAGCCTTTGGGGCCTGGCGTCTGTCACTGAGCATCCTGTGTCACCGAGGCTTACCTTTGTTGTAGTGTGTCCCCTCCCGGCGATGGCCACGCCGGCCGTTGGCATGTCCACTTTGGAGGCCTCCACAGTCCTCTGGACTCTGCCCCACGCCAGCATTTTTCTGGCTCCTGTGCGTTCGCGGTGGATGCACTGTGACTTGTTTCTACACTCCCCGCCCTTGGGCACTCAGGCTGCTGCTGCTCCGTCGTGCCCCAGGGACTCCAAGCTGACAGTCGCACTGCCTGGCCCTGGGGAGAGCTCTGCCCTCTTCGGGCCTCAGTTTCCTCATTTGTGAAACAAATAGGTAGGCGTAAACCATCTAGAGCCCTGTCCTCTTTGAGAGCCTCCAAGCCTGTGGTTCCAGGCCAGCAGGAAAGGGGGCCTCCAGGTGGCTCCTGCCCAGAGACAGTGCATGTGTTGCCGGCCCCCTGGCTTTCCCGTGAGGTGTGGCTTTGGGCTCTCCCTTTAGCCTCACCCCTTCTCCCTGTCCCTCCTGCCCGGCCGGTCCCATTTCTGACCCTACTCCCTTCCCTCCCCCTTCCCGGTTCTGTCCCTCATTCCTTCACTCCCGCCCACTTCGCGTGCGTGTCCGTCTGCCACGGTATCTGGTCCCTGCGGCAGCCCTCCACCACCTGCCAGGGCCCAGCCTGACCAGGTGGCCCGGCTGATGGAGGCCACCCTGCCCCCCTCTCTCCTGCCAGGACGGACGGATCGAGTTCTCTGAGTTCATCCAGGCGCTGTCGGTGACCTCGAGGGGAACGCTGGATGAGAAGCTGCGGTGTAAGTCGGTCCCCCGGGCTCCATTGGGCAGCTGCTAGGCGGTCCCAGGCCAGGGGGAGGCCGGAGAGCTGGGCCAGGCCATCTGTCCAGGGCTGAGAGAGTGCCCAGACGCTCTGCCTTTTCGGGTCAGAGGATGCTTCCTGCAGGTGGCCTGCGGCAGGAACACGGCTTACTTAGGTGGGGTGGACAGGTGGGGCAGGGACCTAGGGGACACCCAGACAGGCACAGACATGGGGCTGTGGGCGGTGCAGCCTGGGGCTAAAGACCCAGGTCCGGGGCTGGAGCCGCGTAGGAGGCTGCTGTTCTAATAACCCACCTCATTCCTTCTTGTACTCACTCTCTCACCCAACAGATACTGACCAAGCAGGGCCCCGTGTCCATGCCGGGCAGGAGACCAGGAGGCGGGGGCGGGGTGGGGTTGGGCAGGCAGGCACCTGCTCCCAGGGCTGTCAGTCTAGCACGGGGACATGATTTTTTAAAATCCCGTAAAACCAAGACAGGAAGAAGGAGGTGAGAGCTGACAGAGGAACTGACCCTGCAGTGAGTCAGAGCCTGGCGGGGAGGAGGACGGCTCCGGGCAGGGAGCAGCATGTGCGAGGCCCTGAGGAGGAGGGAGAGAGAAGGGTACACAGGGCAGAACACGCGGGCCACGCTGGGACAGGGTGACAGCGGGAGGGAAGCTGGAGGCAAGATGAGGACAGCTGGGACAGAGCTCCCTGCTCAGGAAGACATGCGCCCCGTGTTGTGTCAGCAGCGAGAAAACCCTGCACTTTCTTTCCCTTCTCCTACTTCTTCTTCTCTTCCTTCTTTGAATAAAAGAGGATTTGATTCATGCAAAAGCTCCCCTGTTCCCTGGGAGTGTTTTATTTTCTAAGTTGGCCCTAGGGACACAGTGTAACCGGCAGGGGAGAGGCTGAGAAGCGGCGGAGGCTGGGGCGTGGGGAGGAGGGGCGGCACCAGGACACCCCCCGGGCCAAATCCTCCCTCCTAGCGCCAGCCTCTGAGGCCTCGAGTTCACCATTGGCCCCTCCTTTTTAAAATTTTAAAATTTTTAATTTTTATTACTATTTTTTTAATCCAAGGACACGCACATTGATTTTTATAGAGAGGGGAAGGGATGGAGAGAAGCATCGACGTGAGAGAGAAACATCGATCAGTTGCCTTTGCTATGTGCCCCGGGCAGGGGCCGAACCCACGTCCTTTTGGTTTATGGGACGATGCTCCAACCCACTGTGCCACACCGGCCAGGGCGCCCGCTGCTTTTTACTCTTAGTTTCTTTTCTCATAGTCCTAGTTGAAGGGGTGCGTGTGTGTGTGTGTGTGTGTCCCTGTCTGCCCTGATGTAAATACCTGTTGACCGGATGAGGAATGGGCCATGGGCCCCGGCTGCGTGTCGAGGTGCAGAGGGCAGAAGGCGGGTGGCAGAGCCTCTGCGCCCTGCGTCTGGGGTGACTACCCCCTGGCCGGCTTATTGCAGGGGCCTTCAAGCTCTATGACTTGGACAACGACGGCTACATCACCAGGAACGAGATGCTGGATATCGTGGACGCCATTTACCAGATGGTGGTGAGAGGACTGGGTCCAGGGGGTGAGGGTGGGGTGGGGTGGGGGCAACCACTTTGTGACTCAGCTTGGCCTGGAAGAACCACCAGCATGGCTGCTCTCCTGCCTGGGGCAAGAGTTGGCCGGGCCGGTGAGGCTCGCTGCCCGGGGTCACTCTGCACATCTCCTTCGTGGGAGGAAGGTGGGGGCTGGGGTGCTAGTGGGGCTGTGTGGGTGGGGTGTTCCAGAGCAGAATGGCAGAGATGGTGGCGGCGCTGGGTGAGAGAGAGAGGTGGTTCTCATCTGGAAGCAGCCTGGGTCTGGGGGGCACATTTTTGGCCCGACTCCAAAACCCAGTGTACCTGGAGACCAGCCCCCACCATGCCTGTCCCTTCAGGGGAACACCGTGGAGCTCCCGGAGGAAGAGAACACCCCTGAGAAGAGGGTGGACCGGATCTTTGCCATGATGGACAAGGTGAGCCCGCGGGGAGGCTGGGCCTGAGTGGGCGGTGGGGGCGGGGGTCAGGCCCTGGGTCCCAGCACACAGGGAGTGGGGACCCGTCCCCACAGGGGCCACTGACCACCTGTGGGCCTGGCTCAGGCAGGCGGCACGGCCTGGTGAGATGCTTGCTGGTCTGGTCGGCAGCCAGCCCCATCAAACACTCGGTTTTAAGTAAATTCACCCAACGCTTTTTTCTTTTATCAAGTGTGATTCTTCACCACTTTTTTAAAAAGGTTTTATTTATTTATTTTCAGTGAGGGGGAAGAGAGGGAGAAAGGGAGAGAGAGAAACATCGACGTGTGAGAGAAACATCAGCTGGTTGCTTTTCACACGCCCCCAGCTGGGGACCTGGCCCAGAACCCAGGCATGCGCCCTGGCCTGTGACCGACCTTTCAGTCCGCAGGCCAGTGCTCCGTCCGCTGAGCCACACCCGCCAGGGTGATTCTTCATCGTTTTTATGTTCTGCCACGGATCCCTCTAGCATTTGGGACGAGTCTGTGGACTGAGGAATAATGGTTTTAAGTGTATCCGGTGAATCTATAGGATCACAAAGGAAGCTGAGCATTTTGGGATACAGCTGTCAACATATTTTTTATAAAGAATCTGTGATGTAGTATTATAGGAGCCTTTTTTTGAACGCATTAAATGATAAGCTGTAGTGCCGGCCGGGCAGCTCAGTTGGTTAAAGAGCGCCCTCCCCCAACGCCAAGGTTGAGGGTTCCATCCCTGGTCAGGGCACATGTAAGAGTCAACCGATGATGCATGAAAAAGTGGAACAACAAATTGGTGTTTCTCTCTCCCTCTCTCCCTTCCTGTCTCTCCCTAAAATCAATAAGTAAAGAAAATGTTTAATAAGTAAAGGATAAGCGGGAGCATTCAGTCTGGCCACCCTGTGTTTTCGACATGGTAATACATGTATGTGACGCAGCAGCCTCGGGGATGTGTTATCAAAGTGTCCGTGGTCTCCATGGTTAACAAGGTCACAGGTATTGCTGCTTCTGTTGGGGACCGTCCCCTAGGGTCCTCATGGAAGGACAAGCTAAATTTCAGTTAGAGGTTAGTGAAAAGAGCCACTTCATTTTTTCCCACCCAAGTTCACAGACCTGCTGAATTCCATCCACAGACCCCAGGTTAAGAAACCCTTTATATCAAACTTTTTTTTTTAACTCATTTTTAAAAATGGGACTCTGATATCAGGGAGGTGAGGAAACCCAGCATGGCTGGCCTTAAATACAAGAATACAAATTACAGTGACACGGGGCTTATCACAGTTACATGCTGGCTGAAGACAGACCCTGGCCCTGAAGGCTTCGGGCCTGAGGCCGGTACTTCCTTAATTAAAAAAGGGAGGTTGCCCACGTCTGAGGGGCGCGTAGCCACGTGAGTCAGACTGCACTGGTCTCTCGGTCACACCGAAAGTTGCGTCCCGAGTGTGGCACGAGGAATGCCCGCTTTCTCACACATGGTTCCCTGTCGCTTACCACCAAGGCCCCATGCTCCTTAAATCTCCCGAGTCATGCTTCTCTTACTGGGGGAAACTGAGCCCACCCTGAAGCTAGACTGGGTGTTCATTCTGGCTTCCCTGGTTACTAGCCATGGGCCCCTGGGTAGGCAGCTGAGCCTCAGTTTCCTCACCAGTGAAATGGGGTAAGAGCAGCACCCCTTCTTGGCGCGGGCCTGAGGATCCCTGGAGATCAGCGGGTGCACCCAGCATGTGTGGGCCCACTATGGGCGAGCCAGGAGGATGACCTGCTGTATTGAGGGACCCCTCGTCATGCTTCCCCCCGGAGGCGGGGTGGGTGGTCTCCAAGGCCTTCTCTCTGCTCTCATGAGTTTCCTGGAGAGATGCTCCAAGGGAAGAGATTCTGGCCCAGACCAGCCCCTCCCCTAAGAGACCTGCTCAGGTCCCTTGGCATGAACTTCCTCCCAGGTCTCCGGGGTCCAGGGTAGACTGCTTCGGGAGCCATTTAAGTGCCCTTCCAAGAGCGACCCAGAGACCTGCGGAGGCTCTGAGCTCTGGGGTTAACCACCCTTTAGGGAGTCGCCACGGTGATAAGGACAACTGTGGAGTTGCGGGGCGCCTCCAGTTCGCTGAGCTCTTTACACAGCCCGAGCTCCTGGAGCTCTTAGCCCCGTGTCCCGAGGAGGCCACGCGGCCACCTCCCGTCTCCAGACGAGGAAGCAGACCCACGGGGGTGGGCCACGGGCCCAGGTCACCCAGCCCGGAGGTGCCCGACCTGTCAGACACCCGACCCATCTTACCTACTGATGCACGTTGCCTCGCTCCTGACTTGGCTTTGGAAACTCTCTCGGGACCAGCCCTGAGCCAGGGCCCAGGCCAGAGACCCCTGTCCTGGGAAGCTGGCTGTCCCTCTGCCTGACACCGCCTCTCTCTGCTTGCAGAATGCTGACGGGAAGCTGACGCTGCAGGAGTTCCAGGAGGGGTCCAAGGCAGACCCCTCCATCGTACAGGCGTTGTCCCTTTACGACGGGCTGGTATAGTCCAGGCCCCGAGCTGGTGTGAGTCAAGGGGCCCTCGGGGCCGGGAGCAGGAGGAGGGAGGAACCCCAACCATGGGACACCAAGGGCTGGCAGATAAGTACCCGCCCCACTTGGGGTCTTCCCAGGGTGGGCACTGCTGGTGGAGGCAGGACTGTCAAGTCAGCCAGGGCCGCCTGGCTTTGCCCTTTGATGTGCCCAGATTCAGCCTGAGAGTTTGCTCGAAGAGAATTTCCCTGGGTTGAAACCGCTTAGACAGCCCGGCTCTCAGCCAGGAGGGGGCCGGGGAGAGCGGCAGTTTCTCATCCCTTCTCCGAGGGGCCAGTCGAGAGCCTCTGGCTCTCTCGATCAATAGCTCAGATGTGATTTCTTTTGCGCAGTCAGATCTGCGGCAAGCGCAGAATGGTAGCCTGCCCGCCGAGGCCTCTGCTGCTGGCAGAGAACTGCTTTCCTCGATTCTTTCTCGTCCTCTCCTACATCTGCCCTGTCTTTCCCTGTTACATCTCCCTGTTGGCCGGGGGAAGGGAGTGGAGGACCCCCGAGGTCCGGCCCAGCCATGAACTCTCTTGCACACATCTGTGGACAGATGGGGCGTTCCCTTGCAATTTATCTAAGAGCAGAATTACTAGGACGTGAGGTATGTGTTCCCTGGGTTTGAGTAGACATGACCGAATAGTTTTCCAATGCGGGTGGACCATGTCACACTCCTGCTAGCCGTGCGTGAGAGTTCCGGTCATTCCACATCCTCGCCAACACTGGGCATTCTGTATCTTTCCAATTTTAGCCGTTCTGGTGGGTGTCATTTTAATTTGCATTTCTCCTATGAGCATGGAAGTTGGGCACCTGTCCTAGGTGCATCGTCCATTTTAATGTTTCCTTTAGTGAAGTACTGTATCAGTTACCTATTGCCGCATGCTGTGTGGCCTCAAATCAACAGCTGAAAAGAGCAAACATTGGGGATTTGGGCATTGCCCAGCTGGGTGCCTTGGCTCAAGGTCTCTTATGAGGATGCCGTCAAGCTGTCATTAGGGTGACCAACCAGCCCAGTTTGCCCAGGACTCAGCCCCAGATTCAGCGCTGAAAGTGCCGTGCCCGGGGAAGCCCCCAATCTCAGGTAAACTGGGCTGATCATCAGCTGTTGGCCAGGGATGCAGTTTCACCTGAAGGCTTGGCTAGGCTGACCCACTCCCCCTCTCACTCATTCGGTTTGGTGACCTCGGTCCCTCACCCTGTAGACGTCGGCACAGGGCTGTCTGACACCCTGGCTGGTGGCCTCTCTCAGGGTGAGCTTCCCAGGAGGGAGGGGGAGAGAGAGCCCAAGATGAAAGCTGCAGTCTTTTTATAACCTAATCTTGGAGGCGACGCCCACCGCTTCCTTTCCAGAGTGCCTTGGCTGCTTTAGGCGATCTGCATTCCTGGATAAATTTCAGAATCAACACAATTTGCATAGACACATATCTGACCCTCACCAGCAACGTGCCCACCAAGAAGGTGTAACTTCATTGCCATGACAAGCTTTTCAGAGTGACAAGTCCCGGCTTTCCGTAGTTCTTCCCCATTACCCTCCCCTTTTCCTAAGGCTTTTCCAGAACCTACGAGATAACAGTAACATCTAATTTGTATTCTGTCACCTTTGTGATTTATTTACCTTCTCAGATTCCTGATGTATCATAATTCCTGGATAAATTGCCGTTACAGAATTCACTGAATTATTCAGGAACTGAGATCATAGGTATTTTCTACACAGGCAAATGCTGTTTGAGAACATCATTTTTAATAGCTGCATAGAATTGCATCATACCATAGTTGCACCATAATTTAACTGGTCCTGCGGCTGTGGGACCCTTAGGTTGTTGAAAATTTGGGGGTGGATTAAAGAAATGTTTTATTCTGGAAGCATTCACACACAGTGGTAGGGGGGATAGTGTAACACTGTGTGCCCATCACCCAGCTTCAGAATCACCAGCTCCCAGCCCATCTTGTACCATCTCTGCCCGCCCACACACACCCCCCCACACTGGGTATTTTGAAGCAAATTCAAGACATCATATTATTTCATACATAAATATTTCCAAATATGTTCTAAAAGAACGATTCTTGAAAAAATCTGTAATACCAAAAGAAAAAAAAAAATCAGTTCCTTAACGTTTTCCAGTCTCCAGTTGGTATTCCGGTTTCTTGTTACCTCCCCAGTTTTTTTCACTTCGTTTATTGGAATCAGAATCTGAATAAAGTCCATATGTTGCCTTTGGTGGTTAGGTCTCTTATTTTCATCTGCAAGTTTTCCTCTTCTTTTTTCTTTTCCTGCTATTTTGTCCAGAAACACATCCTGTCGAGTTTCTGCTGTGTGGGGTTTGCTGACTGCACCCCGTGGTGGTGTTGACACGATCTTCCGTTAGATCTACAAGCTTGCTGGGCATTCACTGTGATCCTCTTGTGGCGAGAACACCGCGTGGGTGGGTGTCCACTAGGCGGCGCCACTGATGGTCTCCTCTGCCATTCGTTCGTTCGTTCATTCGTTCATTCGTTCACAGGGGGTTCAGAATGGTGACGTCCTGTGCTGCCTTCCTTTCCTCTTTGCTAGCTAGCTGCGTCGCTCGTGCAAAGGCAAACATCCTCGTATTAGCTCTTTGCTTACCCTGAGTCCCAGTTTTTCATTGGAAAGGCAGGAGGCAGACTTGATTCTCTCTATCAGTTTCCCAGAGTTGGATTTCTAACATCCTGTAGAGGCGACCGATGAAGTTAAAAAGTATATATGTATATTCTGGCTTTAAATGCCTTCACTGAGCTTCATCCTGATTGTGGCTGTCACCAGCCGATGCAGTGCTATGTCATCAGGGTTCACAGATGATGTGCAGGTGAAGAATGCGGCTGGAAACGCAGCCACACCCCTGGGGGCCGGCAGGGGGCGCTCGAAGCCTGGGCGGTCCTGGGCCACGCCCTGGGGGCGCTCTCTTCTCTTTCCGAGCAGCCGCTCCTGTCCTCTCTCTCCCCGTTGCCCTTGAGCCACCTGGCTACCTGAATTCGGGTGCTGGAGAGCCTTCTGACTCTTCCAGGGCCACCTCCACGCGGCTCCTGACTGGCCCAGAGAATGCTGTCAGGTCGTCTCCCACGAGCCAGGAGAGAGTCCCCCTTTGGGTCAGACACTGACACCTGTCCAGTGTGGGGGAGGGGGCAGCGATGCGAAATTTAACACGGATGTCGAGCAGGTTATGGGAAGGGTCCGTGGGAAACGCAGACACTAACAGACTGTCCCCTCTGCTTCCCTTTTCTAGTTTAGTGAGGTAAAATTCACATGACATAAAAGTAACCATTTCAGAGGGAGGTGGGTAGAAGTGGAAGAGGGTATGGGGGGATAAACGGTAATGGAAAATATACAATTAAAAAATAAAAATAAAAACATAAACATTTAAGACGTTGTAAAGAACTTACAAAAATAACAGAAATTATATAATGCTATCATGGCCTTTTAATCCTAATTAAGTAAACTCAAAAAATAATTAACCATTTTAAGGAGCACAGCTCAGGGGTGCTAAGCTCATTCAGTGTTCTGTGACCACCACCTCCCCCGATTCTAAAATATTTGCATCCCTCCAGAATAATGCACACCCATAAAGCTGTTTCTCCCCCCCACCCTGGTCTTCGGCAAACACCAATCTGCTTTCTATCTGTATGGATTGGCCTCTTCCGGAAATTTCGTATAAATAGCCCACTTGTGCCTGGTTCCTTTCACTTAGCATGGTGTTCTCGGGGCTCTTCACTTAGCTGGTGTTGCTGCCTCATTCATTTTTATGGCTGAGCCATATCCCATTGTATGGATGGACCACATTCTTATCCATCATCCTTGGATGGACATCTGGCTTGTTCCCACCTTTTGGCCATTGTGCATAATGCTGCTAGGGACATGGGGGACAGGGGTTTGTTTGAGTTCCCGTTTTCAGTTCCTTTGGGTAGATACCCAGGGGTAGAATTGCTGGGGCATATGGTAACTGTTTAACTTTTGGCGGAACTGCCAAACTGTGTTCTACAGAGGCCACACCTGTTACATCCTTAGCAGCAACGGACAAGGGTTCCGATTCCTCCCCACCCTCGCCAACACTTGTTCTTTGCTGGCTTTTGGTGATAGCCACCCTAAGTGGGTGCGACGTGGTGTCTCACTGTGGTTTCGATTGCATTCTCCCGTGACAGTTTTGCCGTGTGGCTTCTCGTGTGCTTCTCGGCCATTCCACATCATGTTCTTAATGGCTGCAAACTGTTCCATCCCGTGGCCATGTCCTCCTTTCTCCAGCCAGTGCCCTGGGTGTGGGCATGGGGCTCACTCCCTCCCTTTTCATCTTGCTGTTTCAGATGATACCATAGGAAACAGCGTATGTACTTCCAAAGGATAAATGCAGAGCACCGCCAAATGGGTGGATTGGAGAGTATGCGCAGTGTTAGGACTACTGACTGCGCGCCACTGTGTCCCCTCGCTGACTCTCCTGCCAGGTCTTTGCACGTCCCTGTCAGCCCGCTCTGACCACCCCAACTCACCTCCTTGTGTCTTCCAGATGCCTGGGAACCGCTCACGTCCTCCCGTGCCATGAGGCCGCCTCGGCCCCGACACCACCCTCCTGTGTCCACCCAGCCTTTCTCCGCACCCACACCCAGCCTGGCTGCCCCGGACGGCGAGGCCCTTCCTCCCCCTGCCCTGCACCCACCCGCCGCCTGAAGCCACTGGCTCCAATCGCCAACAGCCTCTGCTTGTCCAGAAAACGACACGACACGGAAAAGGCTCCAGCCCTCTGCAAAACCAAGGACTCGCTGCTTCGTGGGCAGCAATCAGTCCCTTGCTCTCCCGCGCGTGTGCTTTTGTTTTTTATTTCAAACAGACATTGGGGAAACAAACAAACAAACAACTACCTTCTATTCTAGAAGATTCGGACTGACAGATGTGGAAAAGGTCTCGGGGACCTCGGAGAACCCTGCCTTGTTCTTTGGCCACCAGAGGGGCCACAGAAGTCACGGCCTGGCCACAGGTGGGCTCACGTGTCCGTGGGCTACCTGGTGGACGTTATTTGTCGTCCTGCCCTCGAGCCACCAACCAGCTGCGTGGCCCGGAGGATTGCTGATGATGATGGTTTTCTGTGATAACAGTATTGTGATTTTTGTGGGGAAAGTGAGCTTTGTTTTTTTTTTTTGCTTTTTTTTTTGTTTTTTATACATATGTAACTGACACCTTTTATTTATTGGTCGTTAACTGTTGCTGCTGCCTCTGTGTCCGAAGCTCCCGGATTGCGGGCTCCACCGTTTACATGTGCAGCCCTCACCCGCCTGCCCATGCGCTTGGGACCGTGGTGGTCGGCAGTGGCCAAGAAGCCAAAAACTTTCTTTTCCCCCCCAGATACTGTGCTTGACGTTTGGGGAGGGGAAAGGTGGGCTTCCTAACTGGCTGATGCACTGTTCCCTCCAGCCCGGAATGCCCCCTCCTTCCATCCCTTTCCTCCGCGCCCTGTTCGCACCCTGCCCGCCCTGTGCCCTCTTCTGGGCCGATAACGTCTTTCCTGAGGACGAACAGGGGACATCTTTCAGTTTCTCAGCTCTTGCTTTGGTCTTTGTAGCAGCGTGGGGAATGGAGGGGCTTGTCCTGGGACCGGAAGCCAGGAAGGGGGGTGGGTACAGAAGGAAAGAGTGAGGAGGTGGAGGGAGGTCTTCGCAAGCAGGTGAGCTTGCAAAGACCTGGGGGGCATGGGAAACAGGCTCTCCCACTCTGCTTTCCTGTCTGCCTGTGTGCCTGGCCCAATGCCGGGAGGGAGGGGCTAGAAGGGTGCAGGTCTTCCCATTCTATTGGTGGCCACTGCTCTGGGCCGTGGCCCACCTGTGCGCATAGGAAGATTTTTAGCTTCATCTGTGCCTAGAAAGGGCGGCCCCAGAACTGCTACCAGGCAAATCAGGTGACCTTGGACCACAGGCCAGGAGCCCAAGGCTGGCTCTGGCTCTGAGATTGTGGGCCGCCCCCTGCCCTCTCCAGACCCCAGCTACCCCTGTGGCAGAGCCAGAAGGCTCGGCTGATTGATGTGAAAGGCCTCCTCCATGCTGACACGGTGTAATTCCAAGTCTGAGTTTCCTGCACTCGGCAGTTCTGTGGTCTGTGGCTGTGTGTGCCAGACCCGAGCAGACACGGGGACCGTCTGAGTCATTCTTCTGTCTCTTGGCACAAGTCTTCAGGGACATGGCAGCCACTGGTCGTGGTGTGTGGGGTCAGATGACACACCTGTCCCTCCCTGCAGTGCTTCCTGTCCCTTCTGGACTCGAGCTGTCTTTTTGGCCCCGAACTGGTCTTCGCCCAGAGGGAGCTGCTGGGGTGAGGAGCAGCCCCCACTGTTCAGGGCCTGCGTCTAGAATTCCTGCAGCGTCTTTGCTCACCCCCCTGCTTGTCCCGGCCCTGGGGAAGCAGTGCCGGGCCTCGGGTCCCTGTTCGTATCATCCTTGGCCTCCACTTTGCACTTTCCCATGAGGCCGGCGCTTCTGCTAATTAACCCTCAGACATCGGACACCCCCCAGAGGGTGCCCTTTGAGAGAGGGGTTCTGCCAGTGGGGCTTACCCCTGACCCCAGCGCCCACCCTTCTTGCATATGCAGGCCTGTTGGCTGCGCGCTGCCTCCATCCTAAGCCCCCCCGGATTCTGTGGGGACAGGATCAGCAGTTCCATGTTCACAGGTGACTTTGAAGGCTGGGCTCTTCACGTCCCCTGTGGTCACCTTTCTGCTCAGGCCACTGGCCCGGGAGGTCCAGGACTCACCTCCAAATCCTGCAGTTACTTCACCTGGCTCTGACCTGAGACCCTACGAACTTGGCCACTTGGGGTCAGAGGGAAGGGGAGAGGGGCCCTTCCCAGGTCGGATTGCTTTCTGGCCTCTGCCTGAGCCTCGGTTGCTCCTTGGGTCCAGGGGAGGGGACGCTCTTGTACAGCCCGTCCCGGAGGCGTCTCGGCAAAGGGACTGTGGCTGAGCGTTATCCACGGTTAAGCATGTGGACCCTTCAGGTGGAGGCGTCCATTGGTGGCCAGACATCTACAGAGCATCAGCGGGCGGGGCCTCCCTCCCATCTTTTAGGGAAGTGGTTTGGCCTTTTGGCTCGGAGCCATGGGTGTGCCTTTTGGCCTTAGCAGGTGGCACTGTGGACCCATGCCTCAGGCACACCTTGGGTACATGCCCTGAGACAGGTCGGAGCTGCCAGAAGGGCCACCCTTCTTCCTGGCAGCGTGCTGGGCACTGGCCATTTGTGCCTGAGTTTGCCAGGCAGGGACAGGTCTGTCACCGCCTCTCACCAGGCGTCTACCTGTGGCGCCCTGGAACCCAGAGCAGCCTGGGGGCCTCCCTCCCCGGCGCCCTTTCCCACCTGGAGCCCAGCCCCGTGAGATGCTGCTCTCTGGGGACCAGCCGGAAGCCAGGTTCTTGGTCCCAGGCTGCGGGGTCCAGACCCAGGCAGCCGTCTGCAGTGGCCCTGGTCTCCTCCTCGCAGCATCTGCCCCCCACTTTGTGTTGATGGTACTTAGGAGAGTGTCATGAGTTTCCAGTATTTAATCAGGCAACATTTAGAGTAAGGTCAAGACAAACGTTTGCGCCCCTCTCTTACCCTGAAATGCTTCTGACAGCCAGTGACCTAGATGACAGACGCACCTGCGCTTTCTGGGACATTGTCTCTTTGTGTGTGGGAGGGTAGAAATTGGGGTATGGAGTTTCCCGAGGAGAGGCAGCCTCTCCTCCGGAGAAAGCCCGGTGCCCAGGTGGGGAGCTACCCTGTTCCCACCCCAGCTTCAGCTTCAAAGGGATCCAAGAGCACGTGGGCACGCCCCCTGGTGGCGGTGAGCTGCAAAGGCATCTGGGGGGAGTCCCAACCAGCCAAACAGTTGATGCCAGAGGGCGGGAGGCTGCAGGTGGTGCGGAGGTGAGTGAGGGGCTGTGATCTCCCCTAAGCCCTGGGCCTCCAGCCCCACATTATTGACAGTGTGTTCTCCAGATGGCCCTCTTCTAGGTGAGTCCCAGGGCTAACAAGTTTATTAGCATAAGGGCACTTTGATGAGGAGCCTTGCCCCAACTTTTTTTTTTTTTAATATCTGCAAAATAAACCCAATGGTTGATTTTTGAATGAATAAAAGGCTTTTGTTGAATAAACAGCTGGTCCCATCTCTGTCTTGGCATCTAGGCTCAGGCCCTATCTACTCCCCAGGACTGGCAAATGCCGCCCCCCAGCCCCCAGGCCAGACATTGTCATTTCCCCTTTTCCCCCAAGTCTTTGCAGTGGCCCATGGCCCCAGGGAGGGCCACACACTCCCAGTCTGACTCAGTGACCAGGGGCTTTCCCCAGGACTCTGGGCAAGCCGCTTCCGCTCGGTGGGACTCACTTTCCCCGTCCCTCAGATGGAAGTGAGAATTTCTGCTCGGCCCACCTCACGGGGCGCTGTGGGTCGCGGGAGTGAGAGCAATCACCTAAGCACCTTGCAGGGCTGAAAGGCCAGCGCGGGGGTCCACACTGTCATGGTGTCCCCGCGGGCAGCCCGCACCTTCGGAAGGGAATTTGGACAACTCTTACCCAAACCAACCAGCAAACAAGGCAGTGCTTCCGGTCCGTGGTTGTTTTCTTTCTGTTTGCCTCCCCAGCCCCCTCTGAGCCCCTCTCGGGGGCACTGTCCTGTCTGAATCTGCTGGTGTGTGTCTCTGGGGAAGGGGCAGACCCTCGCCTGCAGAGCGGCGGGGGCAGGGCGAGGCCCCGGGGCAGGGGTGGGGGGCGGGGACAAGCGCCATGCAGCATGCCCAGGCCGCCCCGTGCTCCTCTGTATGTCGTCCATGTCGCACCGATTAAACACACCTCCTGACTTGTCCTTGCCTCCCTTGTGTGGGCCTGTTGCTTTGTCTGTTTCTGTTGTTTTTCGTTTCCTCTTGGGTTTCTTCCTCCTGTGACGCCCTTTCTCGCTTTTGCTGTTGTCTGCCCAGCTTCCCCGCGAGAAGTAACGTTAGAAGTAACAAAGGGACCACCTTTGGCAGAGTGCTGCGAGCAGAACATTTCAAGGAGTGTCTCTAGGAGGCCAAGGGTTGAGCAGGGTGAGCCTCCCACCCCCCGGGTCAAGTCCAGCATCGCCATTCCTGCCTGTTGCGTCTATCTGGGGCCTCCAAAGGGCTTTTCTAAAGGCTTACACATGTTTGAAAACAACCGGCCTAGCCCAGTGGTTCTGGGATTGAGTGTGCCAGCCTCACCTGGAAACTCGTTTAAACCCGCGTCGCCAGCCTCACCTCCAGAGTTGCAGACTGGGGAGCTGTCTGCACTGCCGGACGCCCAGCTGGGTCCTAAAAAGGGGTCCGGCCTCCATTTGCCCAGAGTTGAGACAGTCATCTACTCACCTGCGTGTGACTTGCCCCCGTGATGGGCCTGGCCTTGAGGACCCAGAGATTTGTCGCTCCCCACGTGGAGGGATGCGTTGGGAGGGGAGGTGGGAGCTCTCAAGAGAGGCACCTCGTGATTCGGCAGCTGGTGGGGCTGCCCTCTGCCACCTGGAACCTGGGATCTTGTGGGGAGGGGTTTCCTCTTTCTCCACCAGGCAAGTAACCAAGTGTTTGCTCAATGCGCAGGGGCCCTGCCATGGGCTGGGTGTTGGCGGAGAGGAGGGATCAGAGGAGGCATGGTCCCTGCTTTCCAGAGCGTGCTCAGGAAACATTCAGTCAGAGAACAATAACGGCAATGTCGCCTCAAGAGCATCACTGCCGGTGAGAAACACATTGCTGCTCTTGAGAGACATGGGAACGTACAGGTTGATGAGCTCAAGCAGCCAGCATTAGAACAAGCCACCCACCCCCTGCAAAAATAGGTCACCTTTCAGAGTTGGTTTTGTGAAAGGAATTGTCAGACCAACACCACCTGGGAGACGAAGCTGGAGGGCCTAATGTAACTTCCACTTGGAGCTGAAGCAGCCACTGAAAAGGGGGTGCAAACGTGGCCTCCAACCTGGCTCTGGCAGGTTTGAGACACGTGGGAGCGAATCAAAGGCAATGTGGGGAGGCAGTGTGGGGCACTGGTTAGAGGTACAGATTCCAGAATCAGACCTGCTTCCCAGCCAGGCTCTACCACCTGAGGCTGGGTGTGTGTTCTCACTGACAGTTTTCTGGTGAAAATGGCCAGGTGGGTCAGTTGGCTGGAGCATCGTCCTGTACACCAAAAGGTTTCGGGTTCGATCCCCGGCCGGGGCATGTACGTGGGGCAGTCGATTGAGGTTTCTCTCTCTCCCTCTCTCTCTCCCTCTCTCTCTAAAATCAGTAAACATATCCTTGAGTGAGGACTTAAAAAATGTGGAACCCCCACTTAGAGGCAGGCGATGGCTCCATTAACCTGCTCAACAACCACACCACCAAATGAAATGTTACAACAAAAGCAGATCTTGTCCTGACCAATGTGGCTCAGTTGGTTGGCCATCATACCGCAAAGGGAAAGGTCGCCAGTTCAATTCCCAATCAGGGCACATGCCTGGGTTGCTGGTTCGGTCCTCGGGTGTGGGAGAGGCAACCAATCGATGCTTCTCCCTCACCGATGTTTTTCTCCTTCCCTTTCCCTATCTCTCAAGAAAAAAAGAAAAAAAGGAAAAGTAGATCTTACTCTTGCCAAATGTCGTCCAGATATTTACTAGCAAGCAGGTGCTAACAGGGCCATACTCCTGTATCTGTCCATCCAAGGAGGGGGGCGGGGACCAGGACCCCGGGGGCCCTGCCCCAGGGCGCTGCTCTGAAGGCCTCAGGAGGCTGAGCTCTCTTCCCTGTTGGGGCAGAGACTCTGAGCTCCAGGGACTCTTTCTAGCCAATCGTTTGTCTCGATTGCTTCGCACTTCTCCTGTGCAAAATAATTTCTAACATCCTCTGTATGAACTCTGGAGTGTAGGTTTAATAACAATATATATTTAAAATGCTGATGTGACCCCTTCTGAAGAGCAGATTCCTGACCAGGGTATTTCAGATATTAAGGGGCTGCCCCTGAGGTGGAGACTGGAGGTAACTGGCATGCACACACAACTCCAGTCCGCGGAGGCATTCAAAGTAAATCAGTTTTCAGGGAAACCTCTCTCTGGGAAGATCTAGGTCCGGCTCAAAGAGTGCATGTGAGGGTAGTTGGGCCACTGATTCCTGTGTATGGTGAGCTCACAGTGGGTGTTTGCTGTCACTGAAGGTGGCTCAGCCTTGAGAGGCGTCCATGGGGACGAGGTTCAGAGCCCCTGCTGCTGTGGGCACAGGATTATCATAGTCCTTGTTCTGGGTCAGGCTGCCCAGGCAGCTTACTGTGGGGTGAGGCCCAGTGAAGGGCCAGACCCCAGCTCATCTGAGCGGCCAGCTTTGCTGGGATGGCTCCGACTGGCTGCCGTTCCCTGGGTACGACAGCATGGGTGAAGCCCAGGATGGCTGTTTCTCCCCACTGCGAGCCTTCCACTCTGTCCCCCTGCCCTCCAAACCCCCAAACTCATATTTGCTTGTTAGAAAGTATCTCCCTAAATGTTACTTCCCAGAGCTGGGCACCAGCATCCTGAGACACAGAAGAAAAAGAGGAGAGTCGGGGGTAGGGACGGGGGTGGGGAGCGCGATGTGGAATCCCTGTCCTACTGTCTTCCTGGCCTGGGACCCCTGCAGCCTGCCCTGCCCCAGGGGCACGCCCTATGGTGCTAGTGCCCAGGTCTCTTTCAGGGACAGAATCTTTATATCCTCCAGGGTCCCAGGTCAGGAGGAGCCTCGTCGGGGTGGCATGCAAGGGGGCTTTGAAGGCCGCCCCAGTTTAGGAAAAGTGAGCTTGCATTGGTATGGTAGAGCCTTCTGCTCGTCGCCATCTCTTTACCCCTTTTTAGCAGCGCACAGGGCTGCACGGACTAGAGGACTACATTTCCCAGCCTCCCTTGTAGCTGAGTGCGGCCACGTGACTCAGTCCTGGCCAATTGGATGAGAGCGGTGAACACCACTTCCGTCCCTCTTACCCCTTCCAGCTGACAGGACCAAAGACTCGGAAGGCAGCTTTCCTGTAACCAGGATCCCCGACCCGCGGAGCCGCCACCCCGTCCCGGACCACTCACACTGGTACCGTTAGGAGGGAGAGAAACACACCTCTAACTTGATTAAGCCATCCTGGGTCTCGGCGTCCGCAGCCGAATGTATATTCATCCTCACGTACCGAGTGATCCGCTGGGTCATTTTAAATGACCAGGTGCCACCTACAAATGTTTCACCTAAACTCTCCGTGTTTGCCGCAGCAATTTAGTAAAAGCCTGTACCGTGCGGTGTGCTCCCCGCGTCACCTCTTCACACTCCGTGCCCTCCGCCGTGGGCCCAGGGGTCCCAGGGTCCCTGTGGCAAGGACCCCTGGGGGAGGGCTTGCTTTTGCTGAAGGACTCGGGACCTAGAGGCGGGTGGGGTGGGGGGCAGAGGCCCCAGATACGCTGAGAGGCCCCAGGAGTCCAGGCCAGGCGGGTTTTCCCGGGAAACGGGGCGAGGGTACTGGGCAGGCCGGCCTCGGGTCGGACTCGGGACCTTGCTGGCGGGGGGCCCGGGAACAGGGAGACCAGCGCTCATCGCAGGCTCCTCAGACTCTCGCTTTAGAAACTGTGCCATTTCCCTGGCATAAGCAGATCTTGGAGGTCACAAATGTGATGAAGAACAAAGCAGCATTGTTCAGAGAGTGTGAGGAAGGGCAGGGAAGAGTCACTTCTGTTTTTAAAAAGGATTTTATTTTTAGAGAGAGGGGAAAGGAGGGAGAAGGAGAGGGGGAGAAACATCGTTGTGCGAGAGAAACACCGATGTGATGACTATTCGCTTTGTCTGATGACCTCTAACCAAAAGAGCCACACCTGTCAGGGTCTTTGTGCATTCTTAACATAGAGGCCTTGATTACTGATCTGAGACCTTTCTTCTTTCCTAATATGGGCATTTAATGCTATACACTTTCCCCAAAGCACTATTTTTCCTTCATCCCAAATATTTTGATACATTGTCTTTTCATTTTCCTTATCGATTTCCAGTTTAATTCCACTGTGGTCAGAGGACATACTTGGTATATTATAATTCTTGTAAATTTGTTAAGGTTTCCTGTGACCCAGATACGGCCCATCTTGTTGACTGTCCCAGTTGCAATAGGAAAGAAGGTGTATTCTGACCTTGTCGGGTGGAATGTTCTAGAAGGGTCAGTCAGGTGCCAGCGGTGGATGGTGTTGTTCCGTATCCCTGCTGATTTTCTATCTGCTAATTCTACCAATGACTGAGAGAAGCTGAATCACTAGTATGGAGGTGTTGGTTAAGTAGGGGACAAAATGTCACTTATGAAGGACATGATGGCTTGTCACCAAGAGGCGGATCCTCACGGCTACGTTGGTGTCTTCATGGCACCGTGCTGGGAGGCAGACACACACGGCTTTGACTGTCCCCCGTCCCCCTGCTTCCTAAGGAGGGGTTCATGGTTCACAGCAGAGTTCCAGACACCATCTATGGACATCCAAGCACACGTAGACCTAGAACTTAACATTTTAGAAGGGCTCACTGCTATCGGAAGGAGAAAAGAATCGCTTTGGAAGAGCGAGGAGGGCTGGAGTGAGGGAGAGGAGACGAGGCGTGGAGAGGGACCCTGAAGGTCAGAGGCTTTCACGTGTTGAAAGGGGCCTTTAGGAAGTGGAGCTGGGTATCGTGAGGTGCGATCCATCCCTCCCCCTTGCCAATGCCCCAGGAGTGAAGACCGACTTGACCCTGATACCTCTGAGTCGCCCTTGTGTTTCTTTTGTCTGTGACATCTTGCCGAGCAGGGCCTGACGGTCGGACAGAGGCCAAGCTGTCATGTTCAATGCGTTAATGTGGGGGACAGCCTTCAGGAGCGTGGGCGAGTAGCATTCTCTCTTTGCAGTCCCAGAAGGTACGGAACTGTGTTTCCCTGCCAGCAGGGGAAGCTTGGCAAAAACATTCCAAGTGGGATTCAGGGAATTCCTTGATTTTGAAAGTCCTGCATTTAAAGTAGATTGTTTTCTCCGAGAGCAGCTCTGATGTGCTCCCTCCGTGAGCACAGTTTTCTGGTAATAATCAACAAAGATGTTTTTCCCTTTAACAAGTTCACAGATCTAGGGGAAACCACTCGAGGTAGGGGATCGTAATTAGAAGCAATGGGGAAACAGCCTATGAGAAGGTGGGCGGAGCCCGCCTTCTCCCATCCCTCCCCTCCCCTACCCCACCCCCAACTGTAAATGGGAAGGAAATAGTAGGGCCGAGATAATAACAGCTTGTCATACCCAGCAATTGCTGAGTGTTTGCTGGATGCCAGATCATCTCACATAGAGCGACTGTGCCTAGGCCGGGACCTGGCATTAAGAAGATGCTCATGTATTTGCTGACTAATACGGACCTGTTCTGCTGACGGTGTTTCAAGGCTCAGGGATTTTGCCCTGAATTTCAGCTGTAAGTCAGCTGCCATCTCAAGAGAAGGGCTCATGAATCCATTTCCTGAATCAAGTGACATTTGTCCACTTTCAATATTCAGGACTTTTGTTAATACAAATTGTGGAAACCCAACCCAAGTGAGCCTAAGCAAGGAAAGAGAAATGATCAGTTCTCAGAATTGTACCCCAAAAAGCATGGAGGGAGCAGGGACTCAAAGGATGTCAGCCTACTCTCTTCCTCTCTTCTTCTTGCCTCCGCTGGTTTCATTCCGTCCTGCTGCAGGTGACCTCCTCCGGGGGGTGGGAACAGGGCTGCTGGCAGCCCCCATTCATCACCTTTGAGTCCCACCCCAGAAGCAACAGAAACTCTTCCCCAGAGGAAACATCCCAGGAAAGGATGTCGATTGGCTTTGCTGGGTCTAGACATGGCCATCTCTAGACCAATCGCTGTAGCTGGAGAGATGGGACAGTGTGTTTAGTTCAGCCGGGGTCACGTGACCACTCTTCGGCTGGAGGAAGTCCGCTGGAACCCTTTACCAGAAGGAACGGGGCAGTGTTTTCTACCACAGGCAACAGAAACTAACTGCCGACTCAAGCAGCACCGCTGTGCGCTTGCACTGAGCTAGAGAACCCTGCTCGGTGCTTGCGTCGCAGCTGTAGTCTGACCCCTAGAGGCCGTGGCTGGTACCACTGCCCCTGCCCGGCCAGGAGCTTGATCTTGCGGCCACTGCCACCCAGGGGCCTCCCGCTTCTTTGCGCCTGGACCCGAAGGCCAGCACCAGTGTATTTAATGGGCAGGGCCCATGACACACCCATGGCTCGGCTGCAAGGGAGGCTAGAAAGTCCAGGAACTGGCATTTGAGTGTTTTGGGTGGCCAGCGCTACAGGGGATACGTTGAACAATTAGCGCAGCGAGCACTAGCCACTTGGTTCCTGAGGCTTTTTGTTTCTGTGATGTAGGCTTGTTTTTATTACATGCCAGAGGAGAAGGAATTGGATCTCCTTTTGCGATGCAGTCCACCCCATAAATCTCAGCACTTGGCAAACAGCTCCTCTTCGTGCAAAGAGGGTCACGGCCCCATGTCGGGGCTGAGGGGCAACATTTCTCTCCTTCAGATTTTCCAAACGGGGTTTCTTGGGAAGCAGCGCCAGGCACCATTAATTTAAACGTCTTTAATGTAATTCCTTGTGCAATTCTCTGCTTTAATCAAAGGTCAGCTGTCATGGTGCAGTTGTCAGGCTCCATCTGTTTTCTTGATTGACATCATGTTAGCGACATTGGATCCCTGCAGTGGAGATTTCCTGAGGGGAAATTGAATTGGCAGGAAGTAAAAGGAGACTGGAGGGGGCGGGGGGGGGAGCGGTGCGGGACGGTGGGAGAATCTATCACCCCCACTGCAGGGGCTGAGCTCAGCCTCTCTCAGAGGCAGAGAGAGTCCCTGGCTGGCCTCCCTGGGTCCGCTGGACTTTGGGAATGCCTTACTCTGATTTTCCACCCCTCCCCCTCAGGCAGCCACACCCTGCCTTTTTCTTTTTATTTATTTATTTTTTAAGATTTTATTTATTTACTTTTAGAGAGAGAGGAAAGGAGGGAGACAGAGAGGGAGAGAAACATCCATGTGCGGCTGCCTCTCGCGCGCCCCCTATTGGGGACCTGGCCCGCAGCCCAGGCATGTGCCCTAGACTGGGAATCAAACTGGCGATCCTTGGGTTCACAGGCCGGCACTCCGTCCACTGAGCTGCACAACATTAAAAAAGCCATCCAGGGCCTGCCTTTTTCTTTTTAACTGTAGTGAAATACACACAACATAAAATCCACCGTTTAAATTATTTTGAAGCGTACGATTCAGTGACATTTATTACGTGCATGACGTTGTGCAGCCGTCCCCAGCACCTAGTTCCAGGACGTGTTTACCATCCCAAAAGGAGACCCCATACCCACGAAGTGGTCGCTCCCCGCTCCCAGCCCTAGGCAACCGTGAATCTGCCTTCTGTTTCTCTGGATCTGCCTAGTTCATATTCTGGGTCCTTCTAGATCCCATTTATGTGGCCTTTTGTGTCTGCTTCTTTCACTCACCATGATAAGTTTCCAAGTTTCACCCATGTGGCAGCATGTGTCCTTCCTTTTGGTTACTGAACGCTATCCCGTCGTGTGTGTAGGCTGCATCTCATTTACCCATTAATCTGTGGGGGACACGAGGGCTGTTTCTACCTGTGGGCCATTGGGAATGATGCTGCTATAAACATTGCTGTACAGTCGTTGCTCGAAGGCCCGGTTTCAGCTCTTTGGGGCACATGCCTGGGAGGGGAATCGCTGGGCCACATAGTGACTCACAGCGGCTGTCCCGTCGCGCGTTCCCACTGTCCTGCCCTTCTTGGCCTGGCATCTTTAAATGCTTGGCGGTGATTTTTCTTGGCTGTCATGCGTCACTTCCATGACCTTGGAGACAGGCTCTCAGAATCCTTTGGCGACAAGAGCCAGTCTGCCGAACAGTCCAGGCTAATGTCCTGATGGGAAAGGGCTAGGACACCGCATCTGAGCCAAGTGCTGCACTGCAGGGGCTCCTGCGGTAAATCCGTTTGCCTTTGCTGCTTAACACAGAGGAAGCGGTGCCCAACAGGCGGGGAACCAGAGCAGTGACAGGAGGGGTCCTGGTTTGGGGGCAGGCGGGGCTTTATAGAATCACTGGCTTTAACGACTCTGTCCCCAGGATTAAGACTGTCCAATTCTGACCATGTTCTTCAACACCTGGATCAGATTTCAGATAACAGGAGAATATCAATTAAGAAGTAGCTTATTGTATTTTAATTGCACTGGTTGTAAAACTTATAAACCAATGCATGACAGGGCTTGGGGTTTTCTTGTTCTATTCATCATCATTTATCGAGCTCCTACTACGTGCCCGGTGCTCTGCGAGGGCTTGGGGCTGAACGAGACTGAGTCCAGTGTGCTCTCCGTCTTTTGGGGACACTTCCTTGGGGGTCACTCCCTGCAGTGGACAGTCACAGCTCTTTCTTCAGGGTACCTCAGCCCCTTCCCTGAGGGTTTAATTCCAAAGTCAACACGTAAGAAGAAATCCAGGTAAAGAAAAACCGTTCGATAACTCCTTAAATTATTCCTGAAAAGGAGTATACTTGATTTTTTGTTTGCTGCCTGAGTAGAAATCAGTGCATGAAACTGTATATCACATGGGGGAAAACAAAAGGACAGGCATGTCTCAGCGAGAAGGCTTTGGCTGTGACTAACAGAGAATGCAGTGCACCTGGCTCACCTCTGCAGGAAAACGCATTGTCACACCTGAAGAGAAAGCCATCCACAGGGCAGCTCCGAAGCTCTCTTCTCTTCCATTTTCTCTTCTTGTCAGACTGGCTTCCTGGTGGTTTCAGGCTGCAAAGTTCCAGTGACCCATGCAGACACATCAGGCGGAAGAACAAGAGCTCTTTCTCCCTTGTGCCTCTGTTTTGAGAAGCTTTACAGCTTAGCTTTTACATGTAGGTCCACGAATCATTGCAAGTTGGTTTTTGTGTCTATGGCAT
Organism: Mormoops blainvillei; assembly: GCA_004026545.1. NCBI lineage: Eukaryota > Metazoa > Chordata > Mammalia > Chiroptera > Mormoopidae > Mormoops > Mormoops blainvillei. The sequence continues at coordinate 54,354 of PVJD01006809.1, forward strand.
GAGGTAGGGATCCAGGTTCATTATTTTGCTGTATAGATATCCAGCTGCTCCAACGCCATTGGCTAAAAAGACTTTCCCTTCCCCATGGCACCTCTGTCAAGAGTCCATTGCCCGTGCATGTGCAAATCTATTTCTGGACTCGCCTTTTTGTTCTATTGACCCATCCCTCTTTTTTTTTTGACTATACTGCACCGCCGTAGTTACTCCTGCTCTAGAGTAAGACTTCATGTGTGCGTCCTCTGACTTTGTCCTTTTGTGCCCCTTCTGGAGATACACTAGCGCACATCCCTTCATGTCCCATTGACCAGACCTGCATTAAATGTCCCTTCCCAGCCCACAGGGGTAACCTGGCCCATCGGGACTTCCCCTGGAGAGGGGAAAGCTCCCTCAAGTCACAGGGAAGAAGAGTGGACACCGGAGCCAGAAAGCTGGGGCGAACCCAGGCTTTCCAGGAAGCTGGTGGGGGAAGCCTTTAAGGTAAGAAGGCAGTAGGCTCTGCCAAAATGCACAAAGCAATTCGATGGAATTTTTAATTACGAGAGAAAGAACAGAAGGGACAGGCAGTAAACCTCAACTCACTCTGGATATTCTTTCCAGCCACCAGGGACAATGAGAAACGGGCCATCGTGGCCAGAAATGACAACAAGGCTTACTAGTATACAGCACAGTGGGCAACGACCCCCTGCTGATGAGACTGGCTCCTTCTCCGCCCAGTGACAGCCTCAGGAGCTCAATGACACACGAGCTCCGTCCGGGGGGCGACGGGCCCGGTCTGGGTGGTGGGGAGAAGACCTTCACCGCTGGCGCTGGTTTAGCTCATGGAATTGTTTGTTTTCGAGAACATGTGGATGGGCAACAGTTCCTGCGTCTCTTGAGCTGCTCAAATATTTCTTGGGACAGTCTCAAACCATTCCTTACGGTACATGTGATTTGGAGGCCCGTCCCATCAAGGGATCAAGTTCAGCAGTAAATCACTCAAGTGCCTGGCTGCTTGGACAGAGCTCACACAGTGGTGCTGAGTGGAACTTCCTGGCCCCCCCTCCCTCTCCTCGGTAGCTCCTTCCCGAGTCGCTTGTATGTCCCTTTGTTCCTTCACCACCCTGCTAGTCCCGTCCTCCAGGGCCCTCACTTAATTCTTGACTTATTTTCCAGAGAAGAGAAGCGAGGCTGTGAGGCTCTTTCCACGTCTCGGGTGCTGGCGTGTCAGCTCTGAGCACAGGCTGCGTGGCAGATTCACCTGCTTATCTACAGGGTGGTTTCCCCCTCCTCTCCTTTGGCCCAGGCAGTTTGGTTAAACGTGGGTAGGAGATGAGTTTTCAGCATTTCAAAGGTGCTAAACGTCTGAAACTTGAGTCCCAGTCCACCCCGAGTTGCTGCTCCCCAAGCTCCCTCAACCCCCTTTGTTCTAGAAGTTCTGCTGCAGGGAACCCTGCAGCGGCCACCCCGACGTGTCTGAGGCAGCGTGGAGGGGTGGATCGGGTCACAGGCTCTGCAGAAAGGCAGATGTGAATGTGAAGTCCAGCCCAGACACAGGACTGCCCCTCTCTGCCTCAGTTTCCTCATCCGCCACGTGAAGAGCGAATACTGACCTAAGCCGTTGGTTGAGGGGTTCTACTGAGAAGGGTTTGTCCTTCAGCGCGGCTGGCGCTTAGTGAGGACTGGGCGAATGCTGTCCACCGTCAGTATGAGCGCTCCTTCAGGGGAACAGAGCAGATCCCATCAGGCGGAGGGCTGGGTGGGGCACAGTGGGAGGTGGTTGACAGAATCTCAGAGGATCTAATGTGGCGGAGACCAGGATGTGTACAGGGGGCAGGACATACGGAAGCATAAGAAAGGCCCGCTGGTAGGGAGGGGCCACCTTTCTGTGACCGGCCAAGTTCTGGGTTCTGATCCAGCCCCTCAGCTGGTCTTGGATCCCCAGTGGAGACCGAGTGGACAGGCCTGGATTTCCAAGCCAAGGCTGAGAGCGGCAGTGTGAGCAATACACACGTGCATCCTTTCAGTGGACAGGCCGGGCCCGCGGTGCTCTCCACAGCGGACACGTGGCATGCTAGGAAACAAACAACCCCGCCGAGACCACCCTTCTGGAAACAGGAGAAAAATGCGGATTGCCTTGAGTTCAAAGTGTGGGCTCCCAGGCGGCCTGGAGAGTCGAGGCGGTGAGATGGGAGTGATTAATAAGGCTCAGTTGGGTTTTCTCTGGGCCTTCTGTGCTCATGCCCAGTGCTACCATGGTTACGTTTTGGGGAAGCACTAGGCACCCGGAGAGACCCACCCTTTGGGCAGCACCCCTCACCACCCTGGATGGGAGGTGGTGCCCCCCCAAATCTCCCTTCCATGGCAACTGGAGGAGGCTTTGCTCTGAGGAGATCAGATGGTCTTTCGCATCCTGCCTGCATCTCCAGGGGACCCCGGGTGGTGGTTCTAGCGTGTTGGGCCTGCAAGAACCAGGGGAGGGCATCTGGTTAGCCCCCGTGCATCTCAAATAATTCTACAAATGGGGAATCTCAGGGCCAGAGACGGGAGGGCCTTGTGCTAGGTCACAGGCTATTTCAGGACTCAAATTTGTGACCCATTTGCCCTTGGGGTCAGTCCTAGGAGGAGCATCTCACTCTCTTTGGGACCATCTCTGCTCTTATATCCTCAGGGAGTAGGTTTATGGCTTCTTGGTGTCACACTATCCACCCTTTGAACTTCTGCTACTAGGACTGTTCTGAAATGCAAATTGGATCAGGTGGCTTCTCCCTTCCAATGCCCTTCCCTGCACATTCCTCAATAGCACCTCGGTGCCTTTGGAGAGACCCCACACCCTTCACTAGACATTTAAGGACCGTCAGGATTTGGGCTTCGTCCTCTGCTCTGCTGAACCCACCAGTCGCACTGGACGGGCAGGAGGTCGCTCCTGTCTTCCTGCCTTTGCACATGCTGTTCCCGCTCCTCAGATGCCCTTCCCCTCTTGTTCTTGAACTCTTCTCAGGCTCACTCCGTGGCCTCCTCTGACCCCTTAGGCTCAGACACTCCTTCCTTTGAGCTCCCAGAGCTCTTGGTAATTCCTCTCTTAGCACTTAGGTCATCGACTTGGAATTATCTGTTTACATGTCTCTTCTCCCTGGGGTTGAAAGCTTGTCTTGCACATCTGTATGTCCCCCCTCCCCCAACAGTGCCTAGCAGAGTGCCTGACACCCAGCTCAGGCTCAGCCAGTGTTCGTGAAGCGAATAGCTAAAGTACGTGTTTGTCCCCAAAGGTCCCCTGTCCTAGGCCTCCTATGTCTGCCTGTGAGCCCTGCCCGATTCCTGGCTCCTGTCGCCTTTGCCTTCCACAGCTGGGGCCTCTCTTCTCTTGCCAACAGCTGGGCCAGCCCTGCCCAGGTCCCGGGGCCAATCATGGCCTTAGCCCAGGGAGATTTAAAGAGCCAGTATCCGGAAGTACAGGTGACTCAGCCTCCCATGAGCTTGGCCGTGAGTTCTACCTTCACCTGGGTCTGGGCACTTGGTTCCCCCCTTAACCCGTGAGGCAGGCAGCTCCATGGAGACCCTTTTCTCTAGCCCCCAGCCCTGGTCTAGAACAGGGTCGCTGAGAATGTGTGTGGCCTCCCTCGCCAGGACCAATGCTCAGCCACCAGGCCCCTCTGACACCCGCTGGCCCATTCATGTGCATGCCTTCCTTGGGCACCTACCATGTGCCAGGCACTGGGTCTCTGCTGCCCCAGAGCTCACAGATGGTGACAGTGAGGACAGTGTGATCAGGGCCTGACAAAGGGCCAACAAAGAGCTGCACCGTCACAGGGCAAGGTGCCGAAGCAGCCCCAGAGGCGGGGTGTGAACTGAGATGGAAGCAGAGGCAGGAGGTGTGGGGTGGGAGCCTTCCTGGTCGGGGCTCTTGGGAGGAAGGGCTGGAGAAGTCCCCCCTCAGCCCCTAATACAGGCCCAGAGCCCTCGGCCACGTTTGAGGAGCTGCCTGGGAGCCTGGTCTTCTCAGGAGGGGCTGAGGAAGGAAGTGACAGACTGCCTGTCTCCCATGGCTCTCAAAACAAGCAGGCCCATGAAAGCGTCTCTTCTTTATTCAGGCGGCATTTGGTGACGTCCCCACCATGTGCCAGGGACTGGGCTGGGAACCGGGGACTGATGGGGTTGGGGACCTAGACACAGTCCCAGCCTCAAGGAGCTCACGGGCCAATGGGGAGAGAGGCCTATGGTAGAAAGAAGCCAGGGGAGCGCAGCCCGAGGGGAGCAATGAAGAGAAGAGGCGGGGGTGCACCGTTCCGGAGGGGCGGCTGAGCAGAGCCCAGCAGCGCCTCGTGTGGGTCTCAGAACCTTCACGGGCAGCCGTGGGACCCGGTGAGGGGGACGGCAGAGGGGCATCCCCCATCCTCTGGAGCCTGTAGATGACCTGTGACAATAGCTGGCAGCGCTGGGGAGGCAGCAGAAGCTGGGGTCTTTGTAATCTTTCTAGGTCTGGCTTCTAACCCTACCCGCACCACTTGAGAGCGGAGTGACTGTGGGCAAACAAACGACCTACCCTCAGTTCGTGAATGACCACAGCTCAGTTGGCTTATCTGTAAAGCGGGTTTAGTGTTAGTGTCTCCCTCTAGGGTTGCAGGGAGCGCATAGTAGGTGCTCAACGTATGGTGCTTGTTTACAGCAGTGACAATTACAATAACGAGGAAGCACAGGTCCCCGCAGGAGGAAAATGCACTGGGGTTCCTGTGCGGGGTGAAGTGGAGCATTCAGGGAGCTGGGTGGAGGGAGGAGCATGGCCAGCCTCTGCTGTGGCCAGGCCTCCAGCCCAGGGGCGACTGCGCAGGGCTGGCGTCTGGAGGCGCAGGTGTCCGCTGTGTTCCGCGCGTCCCTGTACGTCCACGTCCCTCACCGCGTTGGCCGCAGCCCCAGCTACCCGCCGTGGTCCGCCCCGCGTCCTCCCCTAACCTCGGGTCTGGACGGGCGAGCCGCGGGGCCGGGAAAGTTTGAGTCACAGTGTGGGGAGCGGAGGAGGCGGGCCCGTGACCCTGAACGGGGTGGGCTCTAGGACCCGCCTCGGGCTCCCAGCAGGCGGACCCCGCCGCGAGCCCCTGTCACTAGCGCACCAGCCTCGGCCCGACGGAGCGGGGCGCCGCGCTGTAGCCGCGCACTTGCCGGGCGGCCGCCGAGCGCACGGGACGGTCGTGCTCGCCACGACCTGCGCCTCCACCGCCACTGCCGAAGCCAGTCGGCTGCGCTCCGCATGATGCCACGGGCGCTGCTCCTGCGGCTGCTGCTGGCGGTCTCCGCCACAGCTTCCAGCGCGCCCGGGACAGCGATACCCCCGACCACGGGGGACACCACCCTGGCCATCGTCTTCGACGTCACCGGCTCCATGTGGGACGACCTGATGCAGGTGATGGACGGCGCCTCGCGCATTCTGGAGCGCAGCCTGAACCGCCACAGCCAGGCCATCGCCAACTACGTGCTGGTGCCCTTCCATGACCCAGGTAGCGCCCTCCGCCGCCCCGTCCGGCGCCCTGTAGCGGCGCTCACCTGACTGCCTGCCCGCGATTGCAGCCTGGGTGCTCCTGGATGCCCCAGGGCTGCGCGGCGGCCGGGCGGGGGCGCTTTCTCAACGCTTGCGCGCTGCCTGACCCCAGGCACCTGGGCCAGGCCGTGCAGCCGCCCCTTCTTTCTCCGGGAACCTGCTGCCCCTCTCCCGCGCCTTCTGTCTTGCAGGGTGAGGCGAGTAACAGAACTGGGGAGCACTGGGTTCATATGCTGCTCAGCCACCTCCTGGCTGTGGGACTTGGGCCGGTAACCCGACCCTCCTGAGCCTCACTTCCCCAGTTTAGGAAATCTGTGAGAACTGCCCCCCAAACTGTCCGAGACGTTGCTCCGAGGCATCGTGAGCAGAGCCTGGCTTGCGTTTTTACCTCGTGTTAATTCTTAGAGTTCGCCTTCAGCACAGAGGAGCCCGCAAAGGCAGTGAACTCACCCCTGCGCGCCTTGCCTGCTCACCTGTTTTCCCAGGGGAAAGAGCCGCTCTCCTGGCGAGTCAGGTCGCCCCACCGCGGGTCTTCACTCGCTGCCTGGTACCCTCTCCACCCCAGCACCTCATCTCCTGCAGCCCCTAACTTTTAGCTCAGTGTTAGGGACCTCCCTTTGAAAAGGGTCCCTGGGAGACCGCACTGTGGGGAGTTTCAGGGAAAAACAGCTGCTGAGAATAATTCCCAACTTTCTGAGGAACAGGACTGCTTTTTCTCCAGCATTTTTTAATGAAAAAAAAGAAAAGAAAGAAATCAGACTTACAGCACAATGGGGTGGAGGAGGGAGCCCATTGAACACCTGCCTACCAGCTCCTAGGTCCTAGGGTCAGTATTTTACTGTTTGCTTTATCACGCCACGTCATCAACCCGCCTTTTTGTCCAGGAGGATAGCTTTATAAAGCCTAATAATAATAATAATAATAAATAAAATAAAAATGGCAGATTCCTTGCAAAATTGTACTGCAAGTTGTTCTTGTGCTGAGAAAATACACAGTGGCCCAAACGCTACACGAGGTAGCCGGGTCTATTGGGAGAATTTGCCTATATCAATCACAACGTCATTGCAGATATTTGAAAAAATGGTCAGCAGTGCATGTGACGCAGTCCTGCCATCCCCAGGCAGAGTGTGGAGGGGTGTCCCTCAGCTTCTGGGAGCTCTGGGTTCCGTAGGTCCCGAAACCCAAAGCCCAAAGCCCAGCGCCAGGGGTCCAGAAGGATAGACAGCCCCCACCTCAGGGTCACAGGGCAACGAGGTTGGGGGAGTTGTGGAGATGTGAAATGTGTCTCGGGGCTTCGGCTCAGACACAGGTGACATACACGCTCTCCCCTCAACTCTTCTTGCTCCCTTTCTGGATCATTTTTGGACTTCCAGTGACATCACGCTGAGAGAGCTTAGCAATTATCTAACCCGCCCCCGTCTCTTACAGTTGGAGAAACTGAGGCTCAGGACATGGAGGGGACTTACCCAAGCCCGCCTGCCAGGGTGATGTAATCTGTCTCTAAAATATGTTTGGCTGCAGTTGCAGGGCAGGATGGCAGTCTGTTGGAACCAGACATCATTCCCCTGGGGCCAGGCTAGGGCTGCCCGTCCCTGGCCATCAGCTTCCCCCCGCCCTCCTCCCACCCCCCACCTTTCCTGTCCTCTCTGAGTGGGTGCACAGCTCTCCAACCTTCACTCCATCCTCTGTGAAGCAGAAGACCCAGCCCCCCACCCCGTTCCCCAAACCACCCTCCCTACAGCTACCCCCAGGTCCAGGCATGGAGGGCACCCAGCGTTTATGGAGCTGCTGCTGTGTGCACAGCCCTGTGAGGCCCCCGGTGGGAAGGAGGCAGGGGTCCCGCCAAGGGGCTGACTTTCGGTCACCGCGGGAAGGGACTAACCAAGGGCTGTCCCAGGAAGCAGCATCGGAGCAGGGCTTGGAGAACGGGAGTGAATGTTTGTCAGCTTTTGAGCGTTTCTCGGGGATGGGGGCCGATGCTAGGTGCTGGGGACACAGCGAGCTTCCTGGGCTTGCTGGGTGGTGGCTGACATTTAGAGACAGGTGTGTGTGGGAGCCCGGGGCGTAGGAGGGGTGAAATGGAAAAGCGGGGAGAGGCCAGATCGGCCTGGGCTGGGACTTTGGACTGAGGATTTGGAGCACTTAGATTTCCTTCTATGGGCTGTGAGCGGTCGCTGGACAGTTCTGAGCAGGGATTGGAGCTGGGGTTTAGATTTGGCTGTGACTTTCGAAACAGCCAATGGAATCTTTGGTGGAAGAGGAGCTTGAGAAATGGGGGTTTTAGCTGATGGTTCAGGCCCCCCAGGGCTGCATGCCTGGTGGGGCTTCTGAAAGAAAACCCCTGTCCTAACCCCTGAGGATCTGCCTTTGCAGGGCAGATCCCAGAGGTTCTGGACTATTGTCGCGTGGAGATAAACCAGGATCTGTGCTTTGGAAGGACTTTTTAAAATGTTTAAATGAAGAAAGTGGAGTGCTCCCAAACTGGACAGTTAGAATTCTGCTAATGATTTCACTTTGGCTGAAACCTTAGATTGTTTTCCGTTTTTCTCTATTCAAATATTGCAAACAGCACCCTCATGTAAAGCTTTGTATCTTTGATTGGTTTTCTGCAGGATTAATTTTCTCAGAATGCAACTCGTAAGACATCTTTAACACATGGAGCGGGTAGGCGACTTTTCAGATTGTTTTTGCAAAATGTTCAGGGAGTTGAAACCTCTACCAGAAGCATCGGAGGGGCCGTTTCAGAGAAGCTGCCCCTGACGCCAGGGATAGGAATACAATCATTTCCCCCCCTAATTCAAAACACAGAAAATGGTATCTTCTCGTTCTAACGGCTCGCGTGGTTCGGCGTGCTTTCACATGTCGCGAGATCGTTTTTGGTGTGAATTCCTTCTTTTGGGAGTTGCGAGTTCCTTTGCTCATTTTCTTACTAGTGTTTTGTTGGTTTTCTTAGGCATCAGTATGAGGACTTGATATTAATGGTGTTAACCGGTTTTTGTTATGTGGTTAGTGTTTTTGCTGGTTGTTGGCTTCTTAGTGTTGTTTGTCATTCCTGATGCCCTGAAGTTTTAAATGTTTGTGTTGTAAGTTTTAAATGCAGTGAAAGCTGCTGACATTTTCTCTCTGGGATATCTTCACTTTCATGCACAGAAGGATTTTTTTTTCCTATCACAAAATCAGTTATGTACATGTTGTGGGGTTTTTTTCTTTTCTTTTGTTTTCTCTTTTTCTTGTTATATTCAATTCTTTAACGTGGAATGAAAAAAAAAATTGGCACATGGTGCAAAAAAATAACCTAACGTAATTCTTTTAGAATGGGATAATGAATGAGTCAGGTACCTTTTGTTGAATAATCCTTTCTTTTTCATTCATTTGGATCCTGCCTCTATCCCAGATTCCTTGACCTATTAAGAATTTACCTGGGCTTCCCATTGTGTCCTACTGCATGGCAGTTCTTCTGCCAGGAGCACGTTATAGTCCTTGTTTGGCTTTATAATACCTTCTAATAGGGCAAACACTTCCTCGCATTGTTTTTTCTTATTTTTCCCCCCAGCTTTATTGAGATATAACTGACACACACTAGTGGGCGTGTTCAAAGTATAAAGCATTGACACGGTAGACTTATAAATGGCAAAATGCCTACTGCCGTGGCGTTAGCTACCTCCTCCATCCCCTCACATAACCACTATTGCTTTCCTGTGGTGAGAACATTTCAGACTTACTCTCTTGGCAACATTTAAGTAGATGACACAGTATTATTACCCACAGTCACCATGCTGTATGTTCGATCCCCAGAACTTATCCGTCTTATAACTGGAAGTTCGTGCCCTTGACTGGCATCCCCCCATGTCTCCCAGCCCCCCGGCCCCTGGTAAACACCTTTGTGGTTTCTGTGAGGTCAGCGTTTTTAGATTCCACATATAAGTGAGATCGTATTTTCTTTCTCTGTCTAGTTACTTCACTTCCTGTAATGCCGCCCAAGCTGTCGCAAACAGCAGGGTTTCCTTCTTTCTTTTGGTTTTATCCACACATCAGTTGATGGTTTAAAAAAATTTAATAAATTTTTAAATTTTAGAACAGCTTTAGATTTATAGAATTGTTGCAAAGATAGGACAGAAATTTCCCACATGCCCAACAATAGTTTTCTCTGATATTAACATCTTACGTTATCACGGTACATTTATCACAAAGGACCAATCAGATATGCTTTTTATTAACTGGAGCCCATTCCGAATACTCACATTTCTTCAGTTTCTTCTTAATGTCATTTGTCTGTCCCAGGGTCCCATCCAGGGTTCCCACATTCCATTTAGTCATTTTCCCTTTGGCTCCTTTTGGCTGGGACAGTTTCTCAGACTTCGCGTTTGATGACCTGGACAGCCTGGACCAGCACTGCTCTCTTGTTTTGTCCCTCAGCTGTGATTTGTCTGAGGTTTCTCTCCAGTTAGAGACTGGGTAGTGGGAGGGAGACCAGAGAGGAACAAGGCCTTTCTCCTGACACCATGTCAAGGGCACATGCCGCCACCGTGACCCATCACTGATGGCGCTGACCGAGGTCACCTGGCCGAGGTCGTCAGCTGGGACTGCTGGTGAAGTTACTTGCTTCTTTCTCCCTGTGCAGACTGTGCTCTTTGAAAGAACGTTACCTCGGACGGCCCCTGTGTAAGCGGGGCGCTGGGCTCCGTTGGTCGGGGTGGAGTGTGTGTGGGAATGATTCGGAATCCTTCTCCAGGAGAGATTTCGATCAGTACGGAGCATGGATATTGACTTTACCCTGTGCTTTGCCGTGTATAACGTGCAACCACAGTTTTGGCCCAAGCTTTCAGGAAAAAAAAAAATCTTCCGTTTTAATTTTTTAATTCAATCATTTATTTGTATTTAGATAGTCAGGTTTTCTTTTTTTTTTTGTATTATAAAGAAATGTTAGCATTTATTTTTTAACATACCACAGTGTGAGAAGTTTCGTGTACTATTTAGAAAACACAAGAACGGATAACAAGGTACAAGAAATTTTGTGTAGTGGTAACACACTTACGATACTTGCGTGTCAGAGAAGGCCAAGAACTGTTGGGTAGCACTACCCACGTATCACAAGCACCCTCAGTTTCCCCTCAAAAATTGGTGCAAAATGTGCACATTATACACGGCAAAATAGGGTGCTTTGGACTAGAATCTAACATTACTTTATTTATTGCACAAATGTTTTCAACTGAGGTCATCGGAAACTCTTTCAGTTGTCTCTGGTGTGGCTTTGACATACCCCCATTGTCGTATATATGTTTTAATCACTTTCTTACCTTCTGGCACCATGAGTCGTTCCAGACTCATAACTTTCCCGTCCTGTCCTAGAATTAGCAACTCTCTAAGGCACCCTGGCTCCTTTTATTGAAAAATGGTATTAGAAACTAGGATCTGAGTGAGGGGTGCGCTTGTTGCAACTAGGGTGTCACCGCTTCTAGCATCTTGGCCGACAGAGCACGGAGGAATATGTTGCATATCTAACCCGCGTCTATACTCCATCTGTAAATATTTCTGTACGTAACCATCTATGTCCGAGTTAAGCCGAAGGTGAGTTCATACCGACGCCTCTAACTCTGATTCATTACTGAGTGGATCACCCTGACCTCTTACGCTAGTGTGCCTATAATCTTCCATCCAACAGTGACAAACTCGGCCCCCCCACTCGCCACCCGTTCACTTATTGCCCCCTTCTAGCACACACGTGCAGTGGTTTTGGCGTTGTTAGCTCACACCCCACAGAAAACAACTTCGCTAAATGGAGTACAGTTCTTTTGCCTTTAGTCTTCAGACTAACCCATTTCCAGAGGGTAATTTAATTTAATTCCATTTACTGAGGCCAGGCTCATATTTCTGTTCTTTTTATTCATTTTCAAAATATTCTTGAACATTTCTTGCTTCCCATGAAGAATAGAAAAGCCCAGTCAACTTCCCCAAAAATTATTACTGTGATTTTGCTTGGAATTGTGTTAAATCTTGATTAGGGGGAAAAGTATCATTTAAAAAATTTTTTGGTTGTTTCCTTCTGGGACATAGGCCTCTTTGTTTGTTCACAGATTTACTTCCTTTAGTAAAGATTTACAGGGGTTTTTTTTTCTCTTCATCCATTTCTTTAAAATCATTCCCAAATATTTTGGTTTTTGTTACTATTTGACCAGTAATTTCTTTTCCCTTACATTTTTTGCAAATGAGTATTCCTAGTATGTTGGAAAGCAATTCAATTCTCATATATTTATTTTGCTTCCAACTTTCTAACTGAAGTGTGTTTTTTTTTTTAAACTAGTTCTATTTTGTGTGTGTGTGTGTAATGTCTTGAGCCTTCTAGGTTGACACGCGCAGCCTGTCCAAATTACAACACCGTCTCCTCTTTCCCAAGACTTCACTTGTTTGAAATGTGTCATGGTGTTCACGAGCCGGACCCTCGGGGCACTGACAGTAATGTGGTGGCGGCGGCCACACGTGGCCTGCCCCTTGGTCACAGGCTGCCCTGTGATGTTGACTCTTGTTTGCAGTGTCCTTCATCAGGTGAAGGAGACGCTTTCACTCCTAATTTACTCAAGGTAAAACAAAATGGAGCCACCCCCAAAATGGAAAAAATAACCAGCCGGGAACGGGTGCCGAATTTCAGCCAGTGGCTTCCTGGCTGTGTTGCAGTGGCCTCCTGTTGACCTATTGGTGGCCTTCGTTCTGGACTCTCCCACATTCCCTGCATACGCCCTGCTGGGCTGTGGTGGGTTCTTCTTCTTCTTCTTCTTTTTTTTAAAAACATTTTATTTATTTGTTTTTAGATGGAGGGAAAGGGAGGGAGAGAAACATCGTTGTGAAAGAGAAACATCTGCTGGTTGCCTCTTGTACATGCCCTGACTTGGTACCAAACCTGCAACCTGGGCATGTGCCCTGACCGGGAATCGAACCGTCGACCGTTCACTTTGCAGGATGATGCCCTCCCTGCCCACTGAGCCACACCGGTCAGGGCTATTTCTTTAAAGCACAGCTGGATTCTATTTGCCAGTGTTTTGTGTAGGAGTTTGGCGTTTTATTTCAATATGTATGGTCAGTAAGTGATGCTCTTTCTTGGTGTTCTTTGTTGATTTAGCACCAGGGTTTTTAGCTATTTCAGTTAAAAAGTTAAATTAGTGCTTTCCTCCCAAACTTGCAAAATTATTTCATGCCTGTAAAATATTCTAAGAATTCTACTCCCAAGAGAGACAGGCACTTCCAATAACTGTGCATCCTTCCAGACCCACCTTTTCATTGTATAGCAAATGGATTGTACTGCTCATGCTCTTTGCAGTTTACTTTCCCCCATGCGGTGTGTCGTAGGTTTTTTCCCTGTCAGGAAATAGAGCCCACCTCACTGTTTGTGTTTATTTACTTATTTTATTCTTTTCTTTTCTTTTTTTTTAGATTTTACTTATTTTATTTTTAGGCAGAGGGGAAGGGAGGGAGAAAGAGAGGGAGAGAGACATCCATGTGTGGTTACCTGGCCCGCGACCCAGGCATGTGCCCTGACTGGGAATCCAACCCGTGACCCTTTGGTTCGCAGCCAGGGCAAGACCCACCTCACTGTTTTTAACGACTACAGAAGAGCCTATAGAAGGGACCTCAATTTCTCTTAACCTTATCTTGATGGACCCAGCCATTCCCATATTGTGGCAAACGGGTTGCTTTTAGGGTCTTTATAATAAACACGCACACATTGGCCAACAGAGCTATAGGATAGGGTCCCAGAAATGCAGCTGCCTTACTGAAGTATCTGATCATTTTCAGTTTGGATAGATAGCACCAAACTGTCCTCCAAACGTGTTGTAGCATCTTGGCCTCCTGCTGACAGGATACGAGATGGCGTTTCCCCCACCCCCTTGCTGGCATCTGGGGACATCACTCCTCTCTTTTTGGCTAACTTGATAGGTGAGAAACAGTGACCCATTTCGATTTGCACGTGTTTGATTGTGGGTGAGCTGGAGCACCTTGTCTCGGTCTCCAGGTCCACCGTCAGCTTTCCTCAGTGATTGTAGTCCATCGGGGGCGCGGATGCAGGCCAGCAGAGCGAATGCGTTCAGTTGACAGAATTGCCTGGGAACCGGGCTCCTGGCTTTGGGCTGCACGCTCTGCTGTGTGTGCGTGCACTGTGACGTTGCCGTTAACCAGCCGTGGAATAGATACGATCAGTCTTGCTCTGAGGGGAACATCCAGCCCCTTGTCTCCTGGGGGGCTCGGAGGTCTGAGCCATGAGTTGGATTAGGCATGTTCCTGTCATTGGTCATCAGAGGGTGCGTTCCTGCCTGGGCTTCCCAGTGCAGGGCAGGCAGAGTGCCTTTGAGAAGGGCACCAAAATCAGGGTGCAGTGGGTTTGAGGGTAGAGGCTGCCTGGAGGGGCTGGCGTGGGCTGTATCAGTTCAACTTCATGGCACGAGTCTCCTTCAGAGGGATCCCGACAGCCCCATTCTTCACTCCCTGAGTGCTCGATTCTTGAGGGCTCCCCATGGGCCAGGCAGGGGACCGGCCTGCCATGGCACGTCCAGCGCAGCCAGGGCCACAGCCAGGGGTCAAGTTCACTGGCCACAGGGTGGCTCCTGTTCCGCAGAGGCGCAGGCTACTCTGAGAGGCGGGGAGACAGGAGTGACATTTGAGTCAGGGTGGAGAGGAGCTGGATGGGTGGGCGAGGGCCCCAACGGGACAGGAGGATGGGCAGAGGGAGCAGCAGAGACAGCAGAGGCTGTGAGGCTGGACCCATGTGGGCCCGAACCACTCCCTGAAGCCAGGGAGGGGTAGCTGTTGGGGATGGACACTCTGGGCAGAGCCAGAATCCACTGGGTGTTCAGGGCAGGAGACCTTCACAAGGAAGCCCTCAGAGACGGGGGTTCGGGACTCCCGGACACCATGGAGGAGGCTGAGGAAGGTTCTGGGCCATTCTAGCTCTTTGGGCAGAGCCGCTTGCCCAGTTGGCTCCTGTTCTACCATGTCTGCCCTTGGGAGGTGTCTTCAAGGGACTCACCCAGCGCTGTGCTCAGGAACTGTCAGAATTCTAGAAGGCTGGACTTCCTTTCTCCAGCCCCTGTCTAAGAAATGCAGGAATGGAGTCCTGGAGAGGGGACACAGTTTGCCCACAATGGTGGCAGACTGTGGGGTCCCACCTGGGACCCTGCAGCTGGAAGAGGGGGATGCTTCCTCCAGGGTCGGCCCCAGATTCAAACCCCACTTTGGAGAAGGTGTAGAGAAGGGCAGGCCCCAGGAATAGTCCTCGCAGTGAGGTCTTCCTGGGCCAGGCCCCGAGGGCCTGGCTGGGGCCTCGACCCACTCCACTGGGACCCACGTGGCTGGGCGAGGGGCTGGAGCACCCTCTGGGTGAAGGGCTGGGTCCTTCCACACATGTGTGCTCCTCACACGCCCCGACGGTTCCACGCCCTCCTCTTGTCGAGTGGAAAGAATCTGCCTGCGGAGAGATGATTCCAAGCCAGGCTTCTGGGGCTCAGATGCTCGAGGCTCACAACAGGTGGAAACAGGTCACGGGTCTAATCATCCCCTGTGGCCGGCCGGCTCTGCTCCAAGGGACTGCACGCCATGTCTGCCCAGTTGTTTGGTACGTGCCTGCCTTAAGTCCCGAACCTCCCTGCCCTGCTCCGCAGGATCAGGAATGAGGGACTGGGGGACAGATTCCGAAGATCTGCAGCTTCATGGGTGGTTGAGAGCTTGGACGTGGGGTCAGACGGAGCCAGGTTGGAATCCCATTGCTGCTGCTTCCTTGGGGTTAGACCCTGCGCGGATCGTTTTACTGCCCTGGGCTACAAATTCGCATCTGTGAAATGGGGATTAATACATAGGAGACTTTGTAGGTTGCTGTAAGTTTTTTCCGAGTGTGAACATGTACCAAACGCGTAGAAGAGAACCTGGTGCTGAGTAATTCTTAAAACAATGGCAGCTGTCATCGCCATCATCACCACCACCGCCACCTCCACTGTGTTTGGTGGCGGTATAGCTTGTGGCAAAGGGCACAGGCTTTGGAGCCAGACATGTGGATTTGGACGTTGCTCTAAGTAGAATAGCGTCTTCACAAAATTCAAGCCCTTCCTCTAACCTCAAAATGCGGCCTTATTTGGAAATAGGGCCGCTGAAGAAGTAATTAATTAAAGCGAGGTCGTGCGGGAGTAGAGTGGGCCAGTCTGACTGGTGTCCTTATAAGAAGAGAGGAGACAGCGGCAGACACAGGGAGAAGGTGCTGTGACAGTTGGCAGAACTGGAGTGACGACGTCTACAAGTCAGAACAGTTTATCCTGCCAAGTAGAACCTTGACCAGAATCAACTCTCTTCGACTCTTCCTGCCGTTCCTTGAAAGAAAGTGCAACCCTCAATCCTCAGCCCCCAAGTAGGAAGCACAAAGACCATAGGAAACCGGCGGGGGAGGGGGGGGTGTCCTTCCGACTGGAGGCCGTTTCATTTATGATGACTCACGTGCCCAACTTAATTTCCCCCGTTGCTGCAAATAGGAGAGAACGTGGTCAGCCTAGCACAGGCCCAGCATTGGCAACCGCCGGGGTAGGCTGGCACTGATGACAGAGCATGATGTGGGGGACAGGGCCGACCAGAGTGACAACTGCGCATGCCTCATTCAGTTTGCAGGCCACAAGCAGTTGCTGTTGATGCTTGAGCAGGATCACGTGAGCAAAACTGGGCATGAGGGTGGTGGCTCTACCCTGGCAGGTCGACAGACCAGAGGCAGGAATATCTAGGGACGGGAAGACGGTTATGAGGTTACTGAATTTGCATCCAAAGTCTTTACAAATGGCCTTGTCATGGACCCAGCCATTCTGCTTATGGAATGTCTCCCGGGAGACACACCGGTGCTTCCATGTGATGTATCTAAAGACGTTCTTGGTAACATTGTTCATGATAAAAATTAGAAACAAAACAAGACGGGATTGGACAAGTCCAATATTAGACATTTCTACAAAGGAAATCCTTTGCATCCATTAAAAATGATTTTGAACCAGGTGTTTGACCTTCTGGAAAGATGCTCACAGCATGTTGTTCAGTGAAAAGAATCAAGTTAAAAATAGTATGTTATTTATACTTAAATAGAAGTCCTGCTTATAATAGTCTGCATTCGCATAAGAGGTATGTCTACAAATACGCATAAGAGTTTTGAAGGTTACATATGAAAATAAAGTTGATGATTTCTGGCTGGTAGCATTCGCTTCTGTGTCTGCCTGTCAGGAATTCCTGTGTACAGCTCACAGGGAGCAGTTGTTGAGAGCTCAGATCTGGGAATTGTACGGCCCTAGACGCCTATCCCAGCTCTGCAGCGTACGGGCTGTGTGACTTCAGGCAAGTGACTTAACCTCTCTGGGCTTCCATTTTCTCCACTGTAAAATGTGCCTAAGACTTGGCCCCGCGGGTGCCAGGGAGGATTCGGTGCGCTGGTACTCAGGAAGCATCTCAGCACACGGCTCAGGATGTAGTAAGTGCTCAGTAAATGTATCACCCCTGTCAGATATTTACAGTGAATGTATTATTATGTAATCAAGAAACTACAAATGTTGAGTAAAATGATTGCTCTTCTTAGTCAAACCTGAATTTGGGGACCTCACATCGGAGCGGCTGCGGCTGGAGCGGAGGCAATACCGGGCTCCCGTCGGCAGGGTTCCCGTTTGCTGAGCCTTCCCTGTGCCCCGCGCCCTGCCGGGTGCTGCCCAGCCTGGCTCCACCGAATCCGCAGGGCTAGGCCTCAGTGAGGAGACACGCTCTTATGCGCCTCACGTCACAGACGGGGATTCTGAAGCCCGGGACAGTGAAGTCAGCTCTGAGAGGCCCCATGGCTGGTGCAGGACGGAGCCAGGATTCCGAACAGATCTGTGTGAGGTCAAAGGCTGAGAGCTTGGCTGCAGGTGTTGCTGCAGAGTTCCGAGAGAGGGGGGCGGCGGGGAAGGCTCGGTGAACGCAGAGCAGGCGGGGAAGGGGCGTCGGGTGGATGAGTAAGTAAAGCGCAGAGGCTGGGGCCCCCCTTGGCGGGGGGTGGCTGAGACTCTTCAAGTGTGTGGCAGGAAAGCTGGTGTCTAGACTCTCCCTTGATAACCGTGGATGGATGCTGGATCATTCCACGGGCTTCCTTTCTAAGAAGGACCGAGGCCTGCTGACTAGTTGCTGAGGATGGGAATTTTTTTAGGGTGACTGGAACTTAGAATTCTTGAACTAAAAATAGTCCATTACGGGAGTTCACCAGGGACTCGAATGAACAATTTTCCGAAGAAATCGGGTGTCCGCACAACCTTGCAAACCCCTGTTATTCACATGACCACATGGCGAGTTGAAATTCTAGTCCCATTTCGGTCTTACCTGAGCTGTGGCTTTCAATGACTGTCATTAAAAAAAAAACCAAACACACACATACACACACAGAACTTACTAGGAAACATTTCAAATACATACAAAGTAAGGAGAAGAGTGTAATGAATTCCCACATGCCCAGCCTCACTATCAGAAAAACGCTGCCATTCTTGTCTATACTTCCTCAGGCGCCGCCCCTGACTCAACTGATGAACTGAAATTTACATACACTGAAATGCACAAATCTTGGCTTTCCAGTCTGTGGAAGGGATACTTCCGGGAACCCACACTCCTATCACAATATAGAAACCTCAGCGGCCTTGGCGGGTTCCTTTGCATCTTCCTGTCCTCCAGACAACCTCTGTTTGATTTGTTTCACCTTAGGTGAATTCTGCCTGTTCCAGAACTTTCTGTAAATGGAACTATATGGCATGTATGCTCTGGTCTGGCTCTTCTCTTGCGTCATGACGTCTGTGAGAGTCATTCGTGTGGTTGCCTGTACCAGTAGTGTGTTTTGTTTTCCTTGTGAGTGGCATTTGATTATGGGAATATACTGGAATTTGTTTATTCACTCACCAGTGACGGACAGTTGGCTCCTTTT
Organism: Mormoops blainvillei; assembly: GCA_004026545.1. NCBI lineage: Eukaryota > Metazoa > Chordata > Mammalia > Chiroptera > Mormoopidae > Mormoops > Mormoops blainvillei. The sequence goes on from PVJD01006809.1 coordinate 72,806, forward strand.
GGACTATTGTGGGTACAACAGCTATGAACATTTGAGTGCAAGTCTTGCTGTGGACACGTGTTTTCATTTCTCATGGGAAGAACTGGATTGCGTATGGCAGGTGCATGTTTAACTTTCTGGAAGTTTCCATCTGTCTTCCAAAGTCGTTGAACTATTTTGCCTTGTTGCCAGCAGTGGATGAAGGTTCCAGTTGCCCTGTATCCTTCCCAACTTTCAGCTTAGTCAACCTTTGTAATTTAATTCTGCTCCCTTTAAATGAGCTAATGTATGGGTGGGGTTTCTGGAAGATTTTACTCTTGTTGATCAGCCTGGTGTTGCACGGTTGCTGTGAGGTCCAGAACATTCTTCGCTCCCTTCTCTGCTTCTTTGTCCCAGAATTCCTTTCCCACCAATGATGGGGGTGGCGGGCTGGTAGAGGGGAGTCAGGGTCACAAAAGATCGGGAACTGTGGTTCTGAGGGAGGAGTTGGGGGTTGCCCTCTGTTTCGTCTCTGTCTTCTCCTGGAACTCTGGGCCTGTTTGGAGCAAGGGACCGGGTGGCCTGACCTCCCTTAGAGGCTGGACACTGGCAGGCCTGGGAGCTGCTCCCTTACCGCTTCCCATTCCGTGGCGGTCTCTGAGGCACCAGCCCCCGCTCCTCTCACCTCTGGCAGCACATTGTGTGACTACCATGCATCTGGGACCCACGCCGACCTGGACCTCTCTCCCTCCCCTACAGACATTGGCCCCGTGACCCTCACAGCGGACCCGGAGGAGTTTCAGAGGGAGCTGAGAGAACTCTATGTGCAGGTGGGTTGTCCCGCTCCTGGCTGCTGGCTCTCTGGGCCTTTCTTCCCAGTCCACGCCAGAGGCCAAGGTCCTCATGCTACCCAGGGGCCGCAGTGGTGGCTTCCGGCAACTGCCGGTACCACCTGCCAGCTCTGCCCACGGCCTGCACCGTGTGGCCTGGGGGTCCTGGAGATTCTGTATTTGGCGTCTCTTTCCTTTATTCAGTGAACCAAGTACCTGCAGGAGGCCCTGTGCCTGGCACATGGCGGGTTCTTATGGTTTAGTGAGTGGGGGAAGGGGTGGGAGGAGGGTGTGGTGGCTGAGAAGGATCCGAGAGGGTCCGACCCAAACCCAGGCCCATGTCTGGGTCAGACGCTCCATGGCCTCCTGGGCTCCTTTGCAACACTGGTTCAGCATCTGTCCTTGCCCCGCCCCTGAGACCAGCAGCTTCCTGAAGGCAGGGACCCCGCCTATCGGTCTAGTTCACTGCAGGTCCCCCCGGGCCTAGAATGGGGCCTGGACAGAGAGGGTGAATGTGGGGTGAATGACTGAACCAAGGAAAGGGGCGTTCACTGCAAAGGAACCCCGTACAGACCTGCTGCTGGTGCTGGGCGCGCAAACCCCGGTGACGCAGGGCGGGCTCCGTTCTCCAGAGAGCACCCGTCCGGTGGCAGGGAGTGGCAGCACGTGTGCGCGGTTGGGATCCATGCTAAGGCAGGCTCCACAGAGGCTTTGAATGCTTTCCCAACACCCCCTCTACCCCTCAATCTTCCAAGCCTTGGCTGACACGTGGCTTCTTTGGGGCATCTGTTAGATGTCCCCGTGGCTCCCATCCCTCCTCTCCAACTTGTAACACTCATCACAATGGTAATTAAATCATCGTGTTGTTCTTATTAATATAGTGCCTGCCTCCCCCATCAGAGCCCGTGGGAGGGGCGTGCCACTCTCAAATGCGTGAATGACCGAAGGACGCCCCTCGTCTAAAGTGAAAGCAAGCTGGTTGCTGCGTTGTGTCCCAGGGAGGGGAGTGATGGGGGACCTAGCCTGACCCCTGGATGGGCAGGACAGAGGCAGCTCAAGGGATACCTCCCGCTCTCCTTGCTGGCTTCAGAGGTGTCCTTGGTGGGCTCCACCTAGAGGAGGTGGGCGGCAGCTGCTGACACGCCCCTGTCCTCCAGGGTGGAGGTGACTGCCCCGAGATGAGTGTGGGGGCTATCAAGGCTGCTGTGGAGGCCTCCTACCCTGGCTCCTTCATCTACGTCTTCTCAGATGCCAGGGCCAAGGACTACCACCGGAAGGACGAGGTGCTGCAGCTCCTGCAGCTCAAACAGTCACAGGTGAGCGAATTGGCCTGGGGGGCTTGAGTGTGGGGGACTTGTGGGGGTCCTGAGGAAGCTGGGGTCTCTGCATGGGCAGCCCTGAGCCCCGACAGAAGCAGGGTCTGCGTGCTCCTCGCCCACCACCTGGGGTCCAGCTCCGCCAGCCGCGCCGGCCAGCCCCCGGCCCCCGGAGCTGGTCCGGTGAATTCCAAGTGTGTTCTCATGCTCTGGGGTCCCCACCCACCAGGGCTCACGCCTCCCTGGTGAGGCCTGCTCTTGATAAAGACCACACCACCCTTGCCGTTCACACTCTGTCAACGTCTGCACTATCCATCTTCCTCCTGGCATCGCCTCTGCTCCCCGTCTCTGCCACAGGCATACGTCGCCCTTTTTCCGTTGTCTCAGGGTCTGGAAGATGTGCTGGGGCTTTTGCTTCGCCTAGGGCAGTGGGGGAAGGGGTGCGTGTGTGGGGAATGCAGAAGGGCCAGCTGTTGGACATCCTTGGGCCAGGACAGCTTCTCTGTTCTCCCATCTAGAACAAGCTCGGTTCTTCTAGCTCTGCAGCCTCCAGGGGCCGCTCGGAGCAGAGCCGATTTCCCTTCCCTTCCTTGTGCATTTAATACCAGCCCCGTTTTCCGAGCACTTTCTGTATGCCTGGCCCTGCGCTGAGCCCTTGACCTGCAACGGAGCAGGTGTACGTATCACTCCCATTTTACAGGTGCATCTCCTGAGCCCAGAGAGAGGAAAGGGCCGGCCCTGCCCACTCCTCCCTGGATTCATCCCTGCCACTCACACCTGACGAAGGTGGCCGGGGAAGCCTTGAGCCAGGCTACACATCCCTCTTCCAGGTGGTCTTTGTGCTGACGGGGGACTGCGGTGACCGCACGCATCCTGGCTACCTGGCCTATGAGGAGATCGCTGCCACCAGCTCCGGGCAGGTGTTCCACCTGGACAAGCAGCAGGTAACCGAGGTGAGTCTCCCCCAGCCATCCCGTCTCTGGGCCACTCCGCCGGGGGTTGGGCTGCCATCCCAAGTGAGCAGTGCTGAGTGCTCACCTGGGGCAGGAGCTTGGGAAGCGCTGTGCTTAGGGCTTCACGATGCTGTTTCCCTGAGCCCTCCTGCCCCCCACCCCGCCGCCGCCCCCAAGGCAGCTGCTACTGGTTTCCCAATTTTGCAGCTAAAGAGACTGGGGTTTGAAGGAGCACCCAGGCTTTACTCTGGGTGCTACAGCTGGTCCATGCTGGCTGGATGGACCCGCAAAGTTTGGCAGAACTAGGGTTTTCAGTGAGCTTCTCCCCAGACACAGGGAGCCCTGGAGGATTGCAGGCGGCCATCAGATTCAGGCTGTGTTGAGGGGACAGGAAACGCTGCTGGAGGACTTGGCCGGGAGGGACCTGCTCGTCCCTGGGGCCTGACGCGGGGGGCTGGCAACGGCCTGGAGTCACTCAGCTCGGCACTGACCAGGTGTCGGCGACCTTGTCGTTTCTCGGACTCGGGGCCTGCCCTTCCTGTCCCCCAGGCCCCGCCAGCCACTCAGGGCTCTTCCCGCTTCCCCTCTGCCCTGCACGCCCATTCCTTCCCGGGAGCCAGAGCGACCCTCCCAGGGGGGTGCTGGTCGATGTTTCACAGCTACCTCCCTGGAAAGAGCGAGAACACTCGTTTCTGTAGTGTAAATACTCCTGCCCTGGATGATTTCAAGCTGCCGTCCTGATCTCACTGAGCAGAGTTGGAAAGCAGCGCGCGCAGCCGACTTTCTTGGGCCCGTGTGAGCTGGCCCCAGCACCCCACCGGATTCTTCAAAAAACAAATCTGACCCACGGGGCCCTCCTGTTGTCTCCTGGGACGGTCCAGACCCTTCTCTGACCTCTGCCTCTCTAATCCCGCAGCCCGTGCTCTCCACCTTGCCCACTGCCACCGCCCTGCTGGCCTCTCTGCTGTTTCTTCAGCGTCCTGTGGCTTTCCTACCCCGGGGCCTTTGCTCACGCAGCGTCTTCTCTCCACTCGGCCTCCCTGGCTCCTTCTCATCTTCCCCATCTTAGCCGAAATGAACGCACCTCCTCAGGGAGACCTTCCTTGATTTTCAATCAGGATTAGGTCTCCTTTCATACCCCTTCGAGCCCCGCCCCCTGCTGCTTTACATAATTGTAACTTTATGACTGTGAGCTCCCTGAGGGCCGAGCCATTATGGGTCCTGTTTGCTACTGTATCAGCAGGTCCTACAGCAGCTTCCAGCACATAGCAGGTGCTTGGTAAGTAGCTGGTGAGTGGACAGAGGAAGGGTCCCTCGTGCCTGAGGCCCGGGGAGGAAGAAGGCGAGAGAGGCCCTGGCCTGGAGGCAGCCCCGCTGTCTCCTCCTGGAGAGGGTTTCGCATGTGATGTATTTATGGACTGAAGAGAGCCATGCAGGCCTTGTTTAGATCAGCACGCCTTAACTCCCCGTTGACAGATGGCGTTTATGGTTCTCGGCGACACGTTGGGCTTTATTTTTTGGCGTGTCCGTCTCTTCTGGCACTGAGCCGGCCAAGGACGGGTGGAAGGCATTTCACAGTGCAGGGATGGCTCGGTCCTGTCCTTGTTTTGGGGGGAGGCCTGTTTGGGCAATTGCATGGGAACTGGGTTCCTGCCAGGGGCAAATCAGACAGCAGGGCCGCTGGCGGGTGGGCGGAGGACGGCTTGCCCCGATATGGGGCTGGGATGCCTTGTTCTCTCCCTTGAGTCAGGGAAACTGGGGCAAATCCACCCGCTCTTGGCCATGGTGCCAGGTTTCTGCCCTCTGGGCGGCGCTCAGAGGGACCTCCGACGGTCAGGACAGGCCGTCTCCGGGTAGGGGCCTGGATCCCTCTCCTTCCTGGACACACAGCTCTGTCATTTGTTAGCTTAATGCCTTGGACCTGGTCCCTTCCAGATGTTCCCAGACATTCGGCAAGCCTGGGAAAGTGGCTGGGGCAGCCAGGGCGATGGTCCTCCTTCAGGAGAATGGTGCCTTCACCCCAGCCAGGGGAGCTTGGGCTGGAGAAGGGGTGCTCAGAAGCTGCAGAAGCACCCAAACCATGCGTAGTGAGTCCTTTAACCTCCCCTAGTAGGCCCAGTGTGGCAGGAGCGACACATTCCGCTCCTGAGTTTATCGATCACCTCCACGTGCCAGGGCAGTTTTCAGGTGCTGGGCCCGGAGGGCACCCCATCAAGCTGAGATCCCAGCACTGTGTGCACCATGCTTTTCCACTCATGGGCTTGGCCTCACTGGTACCAGGGGCCCCTTCTGGAGCCTGAGCACAAGGCGAAGGAAGGTGAAGACCCCGTGCCCCTGGCAGGGGTAATGTGGAGCCTTGGCCGTCCTGCATCAGACACGGGAGGCAGGCCACATGCCCCTGGGGCCTGTCCCTGAGGTGTGCAGTTTTGATTAAGACTTAGCTAGGTCCGAGAAGCCACTTGCCTTAGCACAGCTGTCCCCTAAGCTTCCTCCCTACTCGATATTCATACTGTCACTCGTCCCAGTAGACGGGATCAGAGTTTCTAGGCAAAGCCCATCAGCCTGCAGCCTTCCTGGGTCTTGGGAAGTCCCATTCTGGGGACTCGGACCCTTCTCTTGTCTAGCGCCCACAGGGACAAATATAGTCAGTTGCCCAGATTCTGTGCATCGACTAGGGGAAAGGTGAATGGCTTTCGAAGACAGTGAGGGGCGGAGGGAGGTCCGCCCAGGTGGTTCTGATTAACAGCCCAGGAGGCACAGGCCCCGGAGATGACTTCATCCTGGACCCTTCCCAGAGGAGGAGGGACGGCAGGAGGTTAGGGCCACACGCTGACTTCAGACCCCAGCCCTGCCACCTGCCTGCAGTGTCACTGGAGCGTGTTAATGTCTCTGGGCGTCCGTTCCCTGTGTGCACAGTTGGGTCACGAGAACCCCGGCCTAGTGAAATGGCAGTGAGAGTGCAGGGAATCCTTGCGTGGGGAGTCCTGGACACGAGGAGCGGGTCACGGGTGATGGCCCTGACGCTTCGGTGTGAAACCCAGAATCCACCCCCAACGCTGGGCACCAGGGAAGCCCCCGAAGGGTGTGCACTATCTCTCAAAAAGGTTCTCAGGCAGGTAGAGCCTGGGACAGGTGCCTGGGGTGCCCAGTAGGCAGGGGCTGGAGCTCTCTTTCCACCAATGCCCACGAGGTTCCTGATGCTACCGGGCCCGGGATGGGGCCCTCAGTCCTCCGATCTGCGACTCCAAGGTCCATTCAGGCACGGTCTCCCCCTCTCTGCTCCCTCAGCCGCCTTGGCGGGCAAGTGTCGGAGGAGCCTCGGGGGGATGATTTATCTGCCTTGCACGGCCGAGCAGCGGCCAGCTGGCCAGGGTAGCATTCCCAGATTCTTTCATTTCTTCTCCATCAGTGACAGAGAGATGAGCCCGAATGCATTGCTGGCTCCCAGGCCCCCACCACCACCCCCCAGTTTCGTTAACATCTGGAAGCCATTGCTTTCACCAAATAAACACTAAGCTTGCTTGCTGAAGGCTCTCTTCTCGGAAGGCTCCCTGGATCCCACTCTGAGCCCTGGGGGCATCACAGGGGCCAGAAGGCCTTGCCCCCAGGCTGGGCAGACAGGGAGTCTGGCCTGTCTGTGGGCAAGAGGGTCATCCCACCCCCCCGCTCCTGTGTGGTGATGAGCTTACGGGGCAGGCCCCGTGGGTAGGCCGCCTCCTGGTGGGGTCACTGGCATTCTGTCCCATCTCAGCCCTCCCCATGGCTCAGTAGCCTAAACTCCTGGGCCTCTTCCCTCCCTCAGAACATTCTAGAATGAGCTTATAATGACTGTTGCAACACAGTAGCAGTGTGACTTATCTGGGTAATTGTCAACTGGTACTGCCACCACCTCCTGGCAGCCTTGCTCAGTCATGGTTTCCTCCTGACCCCTGACAAGGCCTGGCCCGGGGCAAGACAGTGGTCACAGAGCTGTTACTGTTTAGTTGGAGGAGTTGCCTCACTTACTGCGCCAGCTTCTGTCCAGCTGGGAGTCTTGGCTGCTGCTCCCTTCCAGTCCTCCCTGTCATGGATGAAGAATCTTGCTCCCATTCCTTGGTGAAGACAGGTGGGACCTTTTCAAGAGAAACATCACTTAGAAAGCTAGGCAGAAAAGAAGAATGAAGTCGTTCCAAGCATAAAAACAGATGCGTTTTTCAGAACACGGGGTTCTTACCCTGTGATGACTTAAATCTAGCTATAAAATCTAGGCACATGTGTTCTAGCTCAGTCTGAACAAAACATACACGTTTTCTAAATCTCGGGTGGCTCTTCCAATTCCTTTCCTTTCCACGGAAGACCACATAGTAGGCAGAGCTGAAGGGTAATGAAGGATTTAGAGCGAGGACGGTCGATATATGGCATGCAAGATACCACTTTCTGACGCCATTTCCATGGCAGACATTGCTAATCAATCCCAGAACTTTTAAAAATTGAGGCAGAATGTGGCTTCTCGTTTCTTCTTCAAACAGTATTCCAGGCAGCTGCTGCCTATGGGTGAGAGTTGCCAAGCAACGGGATACCTCTGAGGCTGCTCAGGCGTCTACAGGGTGGGACCAGAGGAGGTTTACAGTCGTTTGGAGGGAAAACAATACAATGCATATGCTTTTAAAGTGACCTTGACTTTAAAAATGTCAAAGATACAGAAGACGAAAAAGGAATATATGTACTAGCTAGATTCAGCAATTTAAGTTTTGCTCCACCTGCTTCATCTTTCTGTCTACTTTCCGCTGAGTCATGACACCTTACCCAGAACTAATTCAGCATGTGTTTTGGTTTTTTTTTGTGTTTTTTTTAAACATAGTCTCCAATATATCCTGCAATACCATCTAATTAAGAGCACTTGGCTGGTGCCATCTGACATTGCATGCCTATTCAAATTGTCTTCAGGAAATTGTCTCTTCTAACCGTTCTGTCCCATTGGGGCATAATCAGGGGGGCGCATTTCATGTGGTTGTTATGTCTGCTGAGCCTCTGACGGCTGGGAGCAGCCTCCCTCTTCTCTGTGCCACTAACTTGTTGAAGAGGCATTGATTTTACAATGGCCCACATTCCGGATTTATCTGATTGTTTCCTTATGGTGTTAACTCGTTCCTTTGTCTCCTGTTATCTCCCCTGACTGGGGGGCTCGCTGTAAATGGCTGATCAGATGGAGGCCAGCTTTTTTTGGCAGGAACGCTTCATAGTTGGTGCTGTGTGTATTTTCTATTACATCACACCAGGAGGCAAATGATGCCTGATTGTCCCGACCGATGATAAGTTTGATTACTGGGTTAGGGCGATGACAGCCAGCTCTCCGCATGGCAAGGCCACGTTTTTGCCTTCACGACTCAGGTGGTCTGTGGGGGAGGGCTGGGGCTCCCCGCGGGCATCCAGCTCCCCATCCACTTCCATCGGGCGGTTTCGGCCTCCGCTGAGCAGGCTCGCCTGAAACACATTTTTCGTTAAGGGCTAGGAAACAGTGATCTCCTCATTGCGTCCCCCCTCCACATTTCCTAGTCGGCACCCTTCCACGAAGAAGAGCTTTTGCTCAGCAAGAGGCACAATCGGGGTTCTCTGGAGGACGGTCCCATCGGAAGGGCAGGGGTCGCTCTCAGTCCTTTCTCTTCGGTGAAGAAGTCGTCTGCGTTGGTGACGAGGCGGTATTGTTTTGAATTTTGCGTTTCTTTTCGGAGCATGATTATGGGCACGTGACTGACATAACTCAGTGGGTTTCCGTCAATGACAGGTATTCTATTTGGGGCTCCGGCTGCTCCAAATTCAGCCAGGGGCGGTGCCTGCAAGCTGGTTCCTGTGCCCTTTGGACACGTCCGCATTAGTCTTTGAGGACGTCTTGCCCGATGGAATCACTGGCCGTCCCAGGCTCACCTTGTAAATTGCCAGCCTCAGACTTGCAATCAGCCATTTCTCCGAGGAACCTGAGTGGGGAACGGCACTAAGAAGCCACTGGGTGCTAAATTCACTTGGAGTGAATTAAGGTGGAAATAAAGTACCCGTAGTTCTCATTTCCACTTGGCTATAAGAGAAAATCTTGGTTCGGAAAACGTCGACATCCTTCCTTCACTTTATCCTACAAGATACATAAGACAGTTTCACAGTCACAATACTGATGATGGTTCTGCCAACTCGAAATGACTAAATGAAGGTTTCTTTGCTGTTCCTTGGTCCTCGGTGGCGCCTCCCACTGAGAAAGTCTAGTCGCGCCCCTGGGTTTTCAATTCACTTGGAAGTTACTTTGTTCTCTCAGTAGTTTTGGTACCAGTTTGTCATTCAGTCGGGTTCCTGGTTCATTGTGTTTCAGTTTTAGGGTTTGCACAGGGCGCTTCTCAAAGTAACTTGGCTGGGAAAGAGGGGCTCTGACTGCAGGAGCCCCTCCTCCCCCTCTTTCCTGGTGCTCCCTTTTTAAAAGATTTTATTTATTTATTTTTAGAGAGAGGGGAAGGGAGGGAGAAAGAGAGGGAGAGAAACATCGATGTGAGAGAGAAACATCAATCGGTTGCCTCTCGTAGGCGCCCCGACCGGGGACCAAACCCGCAACCTCAGCCTGTGCCCCAATCGGGAACTGAACCAGCGACCTTTTACTCTGCAGGATGACACCCAATGAGCCATATTGGTCAGGGCTGGTTTTGTTTTTCGTTGTTGTTGGAACCTGGGAGGCTTGGCCGTTGGAAAGGAGGAAGCGTGAGCTGGGGATGGTGGGCTCGTGGAGTTAAGTGAGCCATCTATGTCCAGAAGGCGAACCTGATGCGAACCCGATGACCCCGTTCAGGGGGCGCGTCCCCGCCCAATCAGGCTCAAGGACGCACGTACGCTTCCGGAACGCCCACTCTGCGCCAGCCACTGAGCTCGGGCACAGCAGAGGGTTTGTGCCTTCGGGGAGCTCCCCACCTAACAGGGGAGACAGGCCTGAATCTAGTAAGCCTGAATCATCGGGGTGCAGGTTGCTGCAAAGGAGTGTGTGCCAGGGAACCAAACCTATTTGGGGCTGGGGAAACCCCTCCAAGCGGAGAGGTGTGAATAGCCCAGAGGCGATTACTGAAGAGGGCATAGGGCATTTCTGCAGAGTGAGCCCATGTGTGGTGGGGGCTGCCTAGGGAGCCGTGGGGGTCCAGCCCAGCAAGCATGGGGGGAGTCAGGGGCACAGTGACCTTGGGTCAGGCTGGACAGGTGCACCATAGAACATAGGGGTCGTGAAGGGCAAGGTAGGATTTGGAGAAACAACAGAATTTCGTGCTCCCTGAGATACCATCTTAGACTGGGTCCCGGGTTGTTAAGGTGGGATCCATGCGCTCATGGGAACAGCCTTGGGGGGAGGTGGAGAAGCCCCTGAAATCATTTTCTAAATGCGTGTTAGCTGGTGTGGGACCCTGGAGGGAGAGTCCTTGCCTGTTACCTGATTTCCAGTGGGACCTGTCCGAACCATGCACGATTTTAGAATGAATAGGCTATTTTGGAAACCAAGGACTTATGATTTCTGAGTATTTTAAAAAGGACCAAGAGGAGAGTGTGTCTTTGCAGCAGGTCCCCTTGGCCCTGCGTGGAGAGAGCATGGTTCCTGGGTGGGGGTGTGGTCCGAGGCCCCTTGGGGGGGTGATGGTGAGCTACACTGGTCTGGGGCAAGATTCCAGATGTCCAGGGTCCGTCCGTGTGTGGGAAGCATCCGGAGGGCTTCCTGGAGGAAGTGATGGGTGCCACAGAAGTTGGCCAGGCGAAGAAGAAGGGAAGTGTCTTCCCAGCAGAAGGGCACTTCTTGCTCCTCTCCTCCGAGCTGAGTCCCCTAGATGCCTTGATTCAGGCGTCACAGCTCTGAGTCCACAGGCTCGGAGGTGATGGCGTGTGAATTGGGCCTGGTGCGGCTCAGGAGACATGGGGTCGTTTTCAGGTAACCTGGAAAGCCTACATGTTGCCTGAGACCCATGGTGGTGGGGGGAGGGCAGAACCAGATTCTGGACACAGCTGACAACCTGTTAGGGACCCATCGTGGGTGGACCAGACACAAGCAAGAAGTCAAGGTCACATGCAGGCATCCGCTTCTCACTCCCGCCTCCCAGGTGCTGAAGTGGGTGGAGTCAGCGATCCAGGCCTCTAAGGTGCACCTGCTGTCCACAGACCACGAGGAGGAGGGTGAGCATACATGGAAGATCCCCTTCGACCCCAGCCTGAAGGAGGTCACCATCTCCCTGAGCGGCCCGGGACCTGAGATCGAAGTCCGAGACCCGCTAGGTATGTGCACCCCAGGGCTGGTCTCCTCTTTGGCCCCAAGACTGAGCTGGGAGCCTCAATGGGACAAAGAGACCAGGGTTGGCAGGGGGTTTGGATACATGGCTCCGGGAGGGGCATGCCAAGTGGAGGGTGGAGAGGGACCCCGTGGTGGGTGAGGAAGCAGGGAGGCTGGTAGAAGCCAAGTGAGGGGCATTCGGATCAGGGCAGTCCTGGGACGGAAGGCTCCCGTGGAGTCTTCCCCGACGCTCTGCCAGCAGCCCCTACGGTAGTCTGGCCGGTCAGGGCAAGCAGTAGTGGCCCGTCGTACAGATGGGGAGCTGGGGTTCTGGGAGGTGGAGTGACCTGTCAGGATCACCCAGGGTCGGTGTAATTTGGGCCTGGCCGCCTGGTTCCACGGCATTCCGAGATGTCACGCACACCCCAGCCTCGAGACCAGGTGCCCACCCCACCCCTGGGGAGGGAGGAGGGTGGAGGACAGAAGGAGGTGGAGGCTCGAGAGGGCCAAAGGCCTCTGGTCAGTTTCTCTGGGAAGCCTCAGGCTGGTGTTTGGAGACCCATGGGTTCCTGGGGACAGGGTGGGGCCTCTGTCACCCCCCAGGTAAGTGTCAGGGACTGAGCAGTCACTGGGGCTTCCACAGGGAGGATCCTGCAGAAGGATGAGGGCCTCAACGTGCTTCTCAACATCCCTGACTCGGCCAAGGTTGTGGCCTTTAAACCTGAGCATCCTGGGCTGTGGTCCATCAAGGTAGGGGGCACTGGGCTCCCGGGATGTAGGGAGCCTGGCTGCATGGAGCTGAGGCACCGGCCCCCTCCTGCTTGCCCTGGGAGTCTGGGGTCCTGGGAGGCCAAGGACTGGAGCGTGGGTGGTGACGTGCGCATAGCCGTAGGCGTGAAGGGTCAAGAACCAAGAAGTGTCCTGTTTTGCGTCAGTAAGAGGAAGTACAGTGGTTGGGTTAGTTAGGGAACGTTTAAGAAGGACTTGGAGAAATGACTTGAGTGTCCTGAACTGGGGGGCTGGCCCGCTTGTTGCTCAGAGCCGGGCCCGGTGAAAAAGGCACACAGGAAGCAAGCGTGACCTTGGAGGATGGTTTCTAGGGACAGGTCTGGCAGACGCTGGGAGCCAGGGGCTGGGACAGGCTGGAGCCCCGACAGAACATCCCAGGGTGGGGCTGGCTGCTGCCTCGGAGGGATGTGAGCCCCGACTGATGGGCATAGGTTTATGGAGCGCCTGCTGGCCACCAGGCCCTGAGCTAGGTGCCGTGTCAACCCTTGCACTTCAAACTCTGAACATCTTCAGGCCAAGATCTCTAACACCCACGGGGAAGGCAAGGCTGGGGTTAGATGTGCTGGGGGACAGACAGGTCCTGCGGGGCTTGGGGGCGGATCCTGCTCAGGACAGTGGTGTAGCTGGGGCGTCTTCCACTTTGTTTCGGGAGCATCATGCCAGGCCCCCAGGGAGCAGGTAGGCTGCCCACGTGTCTGCAGAGGTGGGAGAATCCCAGGCTCTGACCCCGGGCCGGGCTGGGTCGGCCCCTCCGCAGGCGCCACAGTGATATCGGTCTGGGCTTGTGCTAGGTCTACAGCAGCGGCCGCCACTCGGTGAGGGTCACGGGCGTCAGCAACATCAACTTCCGGGCCGGCTTCTCTATGCAGCCCTCTCTGGACCTCAACCACACCATCGAGTGGCCCCTGCAAGGTACCTGCTCCTGGAGCTGCCTTCCAAAGATGTGGGGCTTGCCCTTAGGAAATGGCGGGCTCTCCGGGGGCATCTGTGAGTGTGCGCCCGTGGAGTGCCTGGCCCAGGCTGGGTTCCCGTGCCACAGGGACCTGGGCCCCAGGCCACGCCCCAGCCCAGGCAACACAGGGACCTTTTACCTTGAGAACATACTTCCTGCCCTCAGGCTGCCCCCACTGCTACTGAGTTCACACCGCCCCCCTTTCTCCTCGTCCAAGCTCCTTCATCAAAAGCCTCCCTTCTTCAGTTTTCCAGTGAACGTCAGGCAGGGCCAATAAACTAACAGGTGCCAGGGAGTGGCTAGCTTCCCCGAACAGGACACTAGTGTTTTGCTCCAGGGAGGGTGTCCTGATGAACGTGTCAATGCCCTGGAGGCTGACGGGGTCGGTAGCCTGGGGGGATGTTGAGTTGGAGGCACAGGGTCGGTTTTCAGATGGAGGCTGCCCACGTACCCCACCATCGCTCGCCCTGGAGGAGGCTGGCCCCGGCGTGGGCAGGGGCTTCCAGCTCAGGTTGCCAGAGCTCCAGGCCAGAAAATACCGTCTGCTGGCCAGATCAGGGCTCCTAACTTACAGTTTGGAAAACATGGTCTCTTGTCATGGGGCCATTTGGAGGATTTTGCTGGGACCAGCTGAGGAGAGAGGTGGGGAGGGACCAAGGGCAGGTCGGGCGAACTCTGGACCACAGAACAGTGACCACAAATGGGGCACGTGCCAGGCCGTTCGAGCTTCTTCCAAGTCTGTGTCTCCTCTCCTGTTTGTCATTTTTATCAGACCTTCCCTGCCAGGACCTGCAGCGACATCTTCACAGTGAATAGGGGCTGCTCACTCATTCTGTGTTTGTTTTTGCCAATAACAGGAGGGGGAGAGGCAGTTTGTACCCTCAAACCAGGAGAGAAAACCAGGAAAAGAAATCCTTAATGAGAACTCTTTAATGGAGTGCCGAAGTAGTCCCAGGGACAGACCCCAGTGTAACCGTGGGTGGGGGGGCCACACGTGACTGACCCACTGGGTTTCTGCTTTTGATAAAGATGTGGGTCCAAGATATTTCTCTAAAAGAGAAAGATCAGGGCAGTTGCAAAGGATAAATAGTGGTTGGCACTTGGCCTCGGTGCCAGGAGCCTCAGGGGGTGGGGAGGCCGCAGCTCACTGCCCAGCGAGTGCGGGACCCCAGGAGCAGCCACTGCGTGCCGATGGATGATTGCTGGGATCCAGCACTGACATGCTTGGGTTTTCAGAGGAACCTGGACTCCTAGATGTGTATATGCCTTTTCCAGATTGTTCAGTGTTTCTTCAAAAGTGTAGGGGCATTTTCTGGACCAAACCAACCAAAGCCACTTGTCCCTGGATTATGATGTCTGAGGAAAAAAAAAATTAGTAACTGTCTGAAAAGAAAGAGACTAGACAGAAGTTCCCAAATTAACTAAGGAAAACTGCGAACCCCAAGTCCAGTTCTGTGTTCTCCGGAACAGTGTGAAAATACATTTCCAACAGGATAGAAAAGAAAAACAAAGAAACGCCGAGCATGGGGAGAGAAGGGGCAGGAGTCAGACGGTGGGAGTTCCCAAACCGGGATGTGTTCTCATTGAGATCGGTCCCAGGGCCTGCCCGAGACCAGCTGCCCACAGAGTTCATGGAGGGGGGTGGGCGAGAAAGACGCCTCTTCCCAGTTACACTCCTCGGGGAGCTACGTATATGGAGTGGAGGGGATGCAGCCATCCGATAGCATTGGTTGGCTGGACAGTGGCATTTCAGGACCACGGACAGTAGCAAGGCCCCCTCTCTCCTTGTCCCACCCCCCAGCATGGAAGGTCACAGGGAAGAGAAGGTGAGGCAACTGGAGCTTGGTGAAGGGGGGCCAAGCAGGCTGATCCCTGACCGACAGACCTAGGGCCCCCGCTTGGGGAGGATCACGGAGCCCAGTACAGATGCCGGCCCTCCTTCCTCGCCCCGCCCTCTGCAGGGGTGCCCATCTCCCTGGTGATCAACTCCACGGGCCTGCAGGCCCCTGGCCACGTGGACTCGGTGGAGCTCTCGCACAGTTCAGGGCAGTCCCTCCTGACTTTGCCCACGCAGCTGCTCTCCAACGGATCAGCCCATCAGCTGTGGGGTGGGCCACCCTTTCGTGCCCCTCAGGAGCGCTTCTACCTCAAGGTGAAGGGCAAGGACCATGAGGGGAACCCCCTCCTTCGTGTCTCCGGAGTTGCCTACAGTGGGGTGGCCCCTGGTGAGTGATGGCTCTTATCAAACCCAGATTTCCCTCTCACTTACTGACCCATTTCTTCTTGGAAGCCTTCCTGGGTTGGGTTGGGTTGGGTTGGGTTGGATTGGGGAGTGTTGGTTCACAACCTTCTGTGGGCAGCAGGCTCTGCCAGGCATTATGCTGAGTACTGAGATGCTTCACATGTAGCTGAGCTCACAGACTCGTACAAAGTCACCCATCCATCCACGTGTTCATGCATGTACCCATGCGTGCACCTGTCTGTCCTTACCCACTTCTCCACCCAGTCGGCCACTCACCCACCCGCCCATCCATCCAAATATCCACCCACCCCCTCACCCATCCATTCACCCACCCCCTCACCCATCCATCCACCCACCCACTCATCCATCCACCCACCCACTCACTCATCCATCCACCCACCTGCTCATCTATCCAAATATCCTTCTACCCCTGCATCCATCCATTGACCTACACATCCAACCACCTTCCCACCCTCACCCACTCATCCGTCCATCCATCCGTCCACCTACCCACCCAGCCATTCATCCATCCAAACAGTCACCCTCCCACTCATCCATTCATCCAAATATCCATCCATCCACCCATGCATTTATCCATTCAAATATCCATCCACCTATCCATCCAGCATTCATAATGTTGGACACTGTAGACACAGCGGTGAGCAGGGCAGTGGGTTTGGCTTTGGTCTTTCGGTGTCAGAGTCATTGTCATAATCATACTCATGGCAACTCTGTTCTAGTCATCATTTTGAGCACTTCCCATGGGACAGTCCTGGGCCAAGCCCTTACCATGCATTCATTAGCTGACTGAGTCATTGAGTGCTTATAACATTTCTGAGACGTGTCCCCATTTTATAGGTGGAGAAACTGAGGCCACCCACCTCACAGGCTTGCTTTGAGGGTTCCAGAAGTGAATGCACACAATGAGGCAGCTCTGCGGGTGCTCAGAGTCTGCACCCAGGGTGTGGGAATTGTGGGCCAGCGGCCGTTACACTGCGCCTTCTATGCATAGGTCATTTGGCGGTCTCATCTTTGGTCATGCCGCGTTGGTTCCCACACATGTGGGCTCCCTGCTGGTTTTCTGTGTGTCCCCGAGGTCTCACGTCCAGGCCGGAAGCTGGCAGAGGGCTTCCCAGCGCAGCCTCTGGTCCTAGCAGGGCCATCTGAGTTCACTGCCATTGGCTCCGTATTGGGCTCCATCCCCTCCTCCCGCCCGCCGCCCCCTTCCCCATGGCCTAGGAGGAGCTCACAGAAGTAGATGCCGCCAGTATTCCAGCGTCTCCCTGGCCGGCGATCTCAGCGAGGGACAGACTCCTCTGCACTCTTTGGTGGGGCTGCAGGGAGCACCAGGGTGCCTGTGGTGAGGGGGAGGACTTGAAGACACTTCTTTCCAGCCTCCTGGGCCCCACTCCCCCACAGTGACCCCTGGCCACTCCCTCCCTGGGCCTTTACAGCTTTGAGTGAAATTTCCAAAAAGGAATTTCGACAGGAGAATAACAGCCCCTGTTTCTCTCTCCCCTGTTCTTTGAGTTTGAGCCAAGAGTTTGGAGTTCAGCTCTGGCTTTCCGTCTCCACCTCAGCCCTAGATTAAAGTGGGTCTAGATTAAAGGGAGGGGGGTGGGTTGGCTTTTTGCTTCCTTCTCTACCTCCCAGGTTCAGGAGGCTGGGAGCTGGGCTGAGAACAGGAGGCTGTGGGTTTGGAGACACGGGGGTGGTGAGGGCTGGGCCTGAGGTCGCCGGGCCTTTGAAGCTCATGGAAGAGAAAGCCCGGCTGGCCTTGCAGAGGCTTCTGGTGTGTGTGTTGGGGGGCAGGGGGTGAGCGGTGGCTGCTTCACACCCAGCTGAGGACGTGGCTGAGTGGTCCACCACCCCTGTCCCCTGGGAGGGGGCCTGTAGCATGACGTCACGCCCCGCCCCCCATCCCAGCTCTGTGCTCAGAGGAGGTCTGGCACATTGTCCAGCCCTCCCAGCAGGTCTGGTGGGGACAGAGAGAGGGCAGTACAGGGCTGAGCGCATGTCCGCCGTCACCCCGCGAGGCACGGACGCTGCGCCACTGACCCCGCGGGGTAGTTCTCAGACTTGTCCATTGAAGTCACTCCAGTAGCCAAGGAGAGAACGTGTCACCTCCAAGATGAGGGTCAGACGAGGCGAGGCAGTGCTGTCTGCTGGGAGCCCCAAGGGTCTTGTCACAGGCTGTGAGATTTCATTGAAGTCTCTTATCTCAAAAATGCGTGTGAATTTTGCCTCCATGGCCACGCTCCAACTATACTTATTTTTAAGTAAAAAGGCTTCCCTGCAACATCTTTGGGTGGTAGAACTGACCCTCCGAGCAGAAGAGCAGTTACACAGCCCAGCCCCCACCCCGGGAGAGCATCTCATCCAATTTTGGGTCCGCCTTCTCTGTCTGGTACAAGCAGAGAAGGCGGTGGCCCATCTTGGCCAGTCTTGCCACAAACCGTAAAAAGAATCAGAGTTCTCACGGACAGAGCTTGCTCTGCTCTGTGCGCCAACCCAGAGATCGCCACGCGTCACGCCCACCAACGCCTCACGGCAGCACGGGCAGCACCCTGAGGTCAGCGCTGTGGTGAGCCGGGCTTCACAGAGGTGGAGGCCGAGGCCTAGCGAGTGGAGCGCCCCACACTCAGCGACCGCCTGATGGGGGAGCCAGGGGCTCCACTCTGGCCCTCTGGCTCGTCCCTGTGGGTCTCCGTCACTGCGTGTGGGGAGGGCAGGCTGTGGGGTGGCAGGGAGGACCCCTGAGTGCTGGTCCCTGCCTCCAGGTGCCCCCCTGGTCAGCATGCCCCCCCGGATCCATGGCTACCTAAACCAGCCCCTGCTGGTCTCCTGCTCCGTGCACAGCGTCCTGCCCTTCCGGCTACAGCTGCGGCGGAACGGAGCCCCACTGGGCAAGGAGAGGCACTTGCAGTGAGTGGCCCATGACCGATGGCTGGCCTGTTGTCCTCAGCCACAGGGCTCCTGGGGTCCTGGTGCCCTGCGGGGATCTGAGGGGAGTGAGTGGCAAGAGAGGGACTTTGGTCTCAGTCATACTGCCCTCCAGGGCAACCCAGCCTGGGCACCTCCCAGTGTGGCCAGGGATGGCAGAGGGTGGTCCCCCAGGTTCCCACCATTGCTGGGCCACTTCCCTGGGAAGGAGCCACGGGTCTTCCTTAGCTTCTAGAGAACTCACCTCATGCAGGACCTGGTTCCCTGGGGACCAGGGCAGGAAAGACCTTCTGAGACCCTCCCCTATACGGATGGAAGTCCAGGGCTCAGAGAAGGGAGGGGACTTGCTTAAAGTCACACAGCATAATGTGGAATTTACATGTCCTTGGCTGCCCACCTCCTCTTACCCAGCCTCCAAGAGGACTTGGGGCCTCCCCGCTGCGCAGGGTTTGGGGGAACGGGGCCCCCTGAGGGTGGGACGAGGCTGGGAGACCTTGGCTGGGGTCAGTGTGGTTGTGTGTCCCCAGCTGTTGTGCATTCGCAGGGAGTCGGGCAACAGCAGCTGGGAGATCCCACGGGCCTCCAAGGCCGACGAAGGCACGTACGAGTGTGCAGCGGCCAGCAGGGCCGGGCCTGGAAGCGCTGAGGCCCAGGTTGTCGTCACAGGTCTGTCCCCCTGAGGGTCCCCTCCCTACCCCCTCCTGACTTTCCCCTCTGGAGTTTCCTGCCAGGGTGCCCCCATCTATGGGGGAGTGTGCCAGCCCGCTGCTGGGACTGTCCATCGCCCAGAGTCCAGCTGCCAACACTGCCACCTGCCTGCTGGCCCCCATCTAGGCTGTCGCCCCAGGATGGCCTGCAGGTCCCAGCTGGAGAAAAGCCGGCCACCTCGCCTGGCTCAGGCCGTGCCCCCCGCCAGCCTTCCTTCCAGCCCCGACTCCTTGGTCCGGCTTTTGGGACTTGGCCAGCTTCCAGGCCTTTCCAGGGGCCACTGTCCATCTGGCAGTCCCCACCCCTTATGCCACACCCCACCCCACCTCCCAGGGCGGTGCCACCCAGCTCAGAAAGGTTGGAAATGCCAGACCGTCTGGAAATGAAATTGGCTTTGTTTGTTAGCCTGCGGACCTTGGCCGTCTGGAGGAGCAGAGAAGGGCCTGACAGCTCGGAATGGCGGGCCCATGTGTGCTCCAAGGCACAGGAACCGCAGCGCTGCTGCGGCCCGGGAAGGCGGGCAGACAAAGGAGACCGAGCAGCCCGGGCTCCCTACCCCACTCTGCCCCCCGCCTCTCAGACCTCTGTCCTCCCGTGCATTTCTCTAAAAAGGGGAGGGTAGTGCGCATACTTACACAGGCCCGAGAGTGCGCCATCCCACCACGTGGCATGGCAGCAAACACGCTGATGGCGTGAAGTAACAAAAACTTGCTTTTTGTAAACGATGAGCACAGAGAAGTAGAGCAGTGTCAGGAAACTTGTCTCCCCGTTACTTACACTTGCCGATCATTTGTGATAATCTGCTTTTTCTCTTTCTGGCGAAACTATTTTAAACTCAAAGTCAGGGTTTTCAACACCAAGTCTCTGTGGTTGTCTGATGCACTACAATCAGCTCCTACCACAGGTCTCCCCCAACACACTGCATGCATATTGGGGTACATTGGCGTAAATATGTTTAAAGAGATAAATACACTTCAGTGTTTACTCTTTTTTTAAAAGTAGGTTTTCTTGTGTAATATTCTATGATCGCACCTAATAAAATGAGCGGTAATACCTTCGATGCTATTGAATTTTGTCCACAGTCACATTTCCCCGCTTGCCCCAGCATGTCAATCTCCAGTTCGTTTCTGTGGTTTTTAGTGACTGTGGAGGCCAGACGCTCTTCTTGCCTGGACGTCAC